>APFE031428492.1:0-18494 GCA_000404065.3 Pinus taeda
TTGAGACCTCCTCCTGATCTAGCCTTGATCAAATTTCCTGATGGATTTGACCCAGACATGGCATATCAATTAAGAGAAAGAGCACCTCCAAGTCTTGCAGATATGCAGAACATAGCTGTAAGTGTAGAGGCAAACCTGATTTCCAAGAGAACCAGAGCAAAAAACGAGAGAAGAATAACCTTCAAAGAAGAACCCTCAACCTTTGACCAAAAACTAGATGCAATCATGAAGGGTATGGAAAGGTTAGGAGATAGGGTTGAGACCATGGAAAGAAAATCCTCTTGGGACGGACAAATGAGCAACACAACTAGGAATCCCAATTTTAGGAAAAACCAAAACCCAAATGCTGGGAGAACTAGTCCTGATAAGAACATCAGACCTCCATTTCAAGAAAATTATGCAGATGCCTCAACCACTAGTGAACAAATAGAAGATCCCCACATCAATTTAATGGGTCTGGACAGTGAAGAACAGGTATTCTTAACACAAGATGATCAACAGGCCCAAGACTACAAACAATTCCAAGAAAAATCTAGTGAGTCATTTGATTTCAAAGAAGGGTATGTCATTTGATTTCAAAGAAGGGTATGACACAACAATCTATGAAGTACACAAACAATACAAGCTAAGGAGTAGAACCATAGATATACCTGAGAATACCAAACAGACACACACCAAACTGCCCAAGAAAACTAGTGATAAAGCTGCCTTAACAGAGTCCTCATATAAAAAACCCCACAAATAGGTCACAGTGGAAGATGTATCTGATATACAACCCCCAGTAAATCCTACACCCACACAACTTCTTCCAACAAAAAATTTGGGTAAACCTCTAGAAAGAACAGCCACCCAAACATATCCCAAAACAACATGCCTGATCAGGACATGCTCACCCAAAATTCAGTAGAAAAGGAAAAATTTGCTGCTCATAATGTAAAAGTTCACATTGAAAAACCTTTCAATCTTGAAACAGAAATTGGCAAACTAAAAATTGCAATCCCTCTCTCTGAACTAGCCAAATATGAGGTCTTCAGACAACAGATCAATAGATCATTGCAAGTACCAAAAAATAGGGATGCAGTCAACATTCTGGATGACCAACCAGAACTGATTTTTGGCTCAGAAGTTAATGGCAAATCAGGGGATGGAGGAACTCCTCCATTCTATGTAAGCCTAAATATTCATGACAAAGTATTACACAATGCCATGTTTGACTCAGGGGCCTCTCATAACCTAATGCCCAAATCAGTAATGGAAAAACTTGGATTAGACATCACCAAACCCTATAAAGATTTATTTTCATTTGATTCCAGCCAAGTAAGATGTTTAGGCCTGATCAAAGACCTCTGTGTGATCCCTAATCCAATATCCAGCCAAAACACATTCTAATGGATGTAGTAGTGCGGACATTCCACCTAAATATGGTATGCTTCTATCAAGATCTTGGGGTGCCAAACTCCAAGGATCTTTGCAACTAGACATGTCATATGCCACAATTTCAGTCTTTGGCCAGCCAAAGAGACTGTACAGAGAGACACTCATGAAATATGTGGTCAGCAGCCAGGATAAAACCCAAAATTTCCCTATCTACTCCATCCATTCAGACATGGACTCCTTCATACTCTACAATGCTGATATATGCCCCAAAATTGAGCTCAAGCTCCTAGAAACAAAGGAAACCAGGCATATGAATGAGCAATCCACTGTCGCTGAACAAAGGATCACTGATCTCATTAAAACAGCAGACTCTGCTGACATGTCACAAGAATCACCAAGACTAGACTTGCCCACTGAACAAGTCTGTAAATCAATTGAAACTGAAAAAGTCTGTAAATCATTTGAAACCAATACTGACCAAGAAACCTTGTGGTTTTTAGAATTTGATGGGTCAGTAAATAAGCTTGGAGCAAGAGCAGGGGTATGGATACACAATACTCAAAATGACCATGCTCTAGGTCATGCATATAGGCTTAACTTCAGATGCACAAATAACATGGCAGAATATGAAGCCCTCCTACTAGGTCTCAAACTGATTAAGAATCTAGGAGTGACCAAAGTCTCCATATTGGGGGATTCAGACCTGATCATCCAACAGATAAAGGGAAATTTTGTTACAAATGATCCCAGGCTGAGGTCTTATAGGTTGGCAGTAACAGACTTTCTCAACAACTTCCTAGGATATCAGCTCACCAAAATACCTAGGAACCACAACTTGCATGCTCACAGTATGGCAACCTTTGCAAGTACCTGTAAGCTTCCTTTTGGGCCTAACCACCAATTCACTATTGAGATCAAACACAGGTCCTCTGTCCCAGACAATGTAAATAATTGGCAAGTTTTTGAGAATGACGCTCAGATAAACAATTTTTTAACCATGAAGGAGGAATTCTCAAACTTAAACATTGACACAAGCATTAGGGAGGATCAAAACCAAAAGCATGAACCAAACACCAGCATATCAGCTCAAACAGCAGATAGGATATTACATCCTACAACCTTTGACCCTGCCAATTTGCAGAAACTAAAGATAATAGATCTTGATGAAATTAATGAGGAAGAAACAGAAGTAATTCAGTTAAAAGACAATTTCTTGCCTACATGTCTTGCTCCTTTAGAAGACATCTTTGATTCAAATGATCTCTCTAAGAAACCAAAGATGCAACCCATCAATGCAGAAATAGAAGAGTGTAACATTGGGACCATTGAAAATCCCAAAATGATCAAGCTTTCTAGGACCTTACCTCCTGATAAGAAATTAGAATATATCAAACTGTTCAAAGAGTTCCAGGATGTGTTTGCCTGGAGCTATGAGGACCTTAATTCCTATGATACTACAGTTATCCAGCACACAACACCCCTAAAAGAAAACCAAAAACCCTTTAAACAGAAACTGAGAAGAGTCAATCCAGTACTTTTTCCCCTAATAGAAAAAGAAGTAAAACGAATGTATGAAGCTGGCATAATTGCTCCTATAAGGTTTTCTGAATGGATTTCCAACCTTGTACCTACAAGAAAGAAAACTGGGGAGATAAGACTTTGTGTGGATCTGAGGAATTTAAACAAAGTCTCTCTCAAAGACCACTACCCCTTGCCAAAAATGGACCACATCTTACAAAGGGTAGTGGGAGCTTCAAGGATTTCATTGCTGGATGGCTTCTCAGGTTTCAATCAAATCTTAGTCCACCCAGATGACCAAGATAAAACTGCCTTCACCACACCTTGGGGAACTTTCAAATATGTCAAAATGCCTTTTGGACTCAAGAATTATGGAGCCACATTTCAAAGGGCAATGGATATAGCCTTTGCCAAATAAATCCATGATTTCCTAGTCATATACCTTGATGATCTAACAGCCTTCTCAAAATCAGATCAATAGCATTTAAAACACCTCAGACAAGTGTTCTTAATTTGTAGAAAGTATGGTATTTCTTTAAACCCAAAGAAGTCACTATTTGGCCTGGAAGAAGGCAAACTCCTTGGTCATATAATTTCAAAAGACGGCATAAGAATTGACCCTGATAGGATTCAGGCTATACTGCAAGTCCCCCATCCAAAAAACATCAAGGAATTACAAGCCTTTTTGGGGAAGATCAATTTCCTAAGAAGATTTATTCCTAATTTAGCTGAGCTAATAAGATTGTTGAACAATATGCTCAAAAAATATGCCAAGGTCAAATGGACAATTGAGGCTAAACAAGCCTTTGAAGAAATCAAGATAGCCCTGACAAAAACACCTGTGCTTACAACCCTAGTTTTGATAAAGACTTTATAATCTTCTCCTTTGCCTCTGAAAACACAATTGTTGCTGTCCTACTACAAAAGGATGACTTGGGATGTGAAAAGCCTATTGCCTTTTTCAGTAGAGCCCTTAGGGATGCCCCAATCAAGTACAAAATCATGGAAAAGCAAGCATATGCCCTGGTAAAGGCCATAAAGGATTTCAGAGTTTACATCCTTTACTCTCATATAATTGCATATGTGCCCAATGTAGTAGTCAAAGATATCTTAACTTAGGAGGGAATGGAAGGCAAGAGGGGCAAATGGATTGCCAATATTCTGGAATATGATATAGAAATCAAACCGACAAAACTTATAAAAGGACAAGGGCTAGCTAAACTAATGAATGAGACTAACTTTGAAGCCCTTGACATAAATGAATTGGATAACGAATAGGAGATGGCGACTCCACAGATCAATAAGGCCTTTCTACAATCACCTTGGTATGCTGACATATGTTTTGTATTATTAAACCTGCAAGCTCCTCCAGGGTTATCCAGAACCAAGAACAAATTTCTAAAACTAAAAGCTGCAAAATTTTGTATCATAGACAATGTTTTATTTTGGAAAAATCATGAAGGTGTCCTGCTCAACTGCTTGACTTTAGATGAAGCTGATAAGGTCCTTAGAGAATTTCATGCAGGAGACTGTGGAGGGCACTTATATTGGAAATCCACAGCTGACAAAATCCTGAGGGTTGGGTTCTATTGGCTCTCCCTGTTTACTGATTCAAAAAAGTTTGTAATGTCATGTCATAAATATCATATCATCCTAGGTCACTCAACAACCTATTACCCTCAAGGCAATGGCCTAGCTGAGTCCTCCAATAAAAGCCTAATCAACATCATTAAAAAGGTCTTGGAGGAGAACAAAAAGAATTGGCATAAGAAGCTCGTAAATGCACTATGGGCAGATAGGTTGACCACAAAAAGATCTATTGGTACTAGCCCATATGAGTTGGTATATGGACTGGAAGCTGTGTTCCCATCATCCCTTGGGATCCCTGTGATCAAATTGCTGCAAGAAATACAGGCTGAACCCAATGATATCCAGAGAAGGATCAATCAGAAAATTCACTTACAACAAACAATGGAACAAGTGTATCATAGAACCCAGGTTCTTCAGGAAAAGCTTAAAAAGGTGTTTGACAAAAGAACAAAGGATGAGGACTTTTTCATAGGTAACAAAGTATTGAAATGGGACTCTAGGAGGGAAGACAAAGGAAAGCATGGCAAGTTTGACTTTCTGTGGAAAGGGCCATTTGTAATTCAAGCTGTGCAAGGTAACAATACCTTCTTTCTCAAGAGTCTAGATGAGTCAAACAATGATGAAGGCCCAGTGAATGGGAGAATGCTCAAGCACTACCATGATACATAAGCATAGGATGGCCCCATATTGTACATAAATGTCTATATTTTCAAGCACTTTTTTCCTTTTTACAATAGATATATAGAAGAGCAACTACAACAGATTTTGAAGAATGATCAACAAAATCACATCAAGATGACATAGATACTGGAGAAAGCTCAGATGAACAGAAGTGAGCAAGGTCTTCAAAATAGAAAACCCATGATAGGCAGTGATACAGGCTGGCAAGTCATGAAATATTTATTGTTGTTCTAAAAAAGGTCATGAAACACTGCATACCATTTCACTAACTGCAGATCAAAGGTGGCAATACTAGAGCAAATTCACTACAGTAAGAGGAAGAAAATAAGGCCATCTGACTTGCTGTTCTTGGATTTCCACCAGGAAAAGCCATCCCCAAGTGGAGCCACTGTTAGGTTCCTATACCAATAGGTTTCATCTTTCATTATTGATAGTGGAAGGGCTAAATATGTTCATCATTGCAGGCTGCAAAGGTTCCATATTTTGTGTACATGCTACAAAAAATTAAAAAATGAAAAGAGGGTATGCCTTAAAAGAATAATCAAAAGGCAAGAAAATCAAGTGGTCAAGAGAAAAGTGAAAATGAACCCCAAACTAAAGACCAAGAAAGTGGCCAATCAAAATGCCACTACTAGCTTATTGGGCAGTATCATGTTCTGCAAACACTGCTGCTAATCACACTTGATGGATGGCCCAACAATCTAAACTGGACCATGCCATGGCTAAATTGCTTGCTGCAAAATAGAGAATGCTCCCTGACCAAACAGCTCAAGCTTGGCAGATGACTAGCTAGGTAGAGAAATAAAGGTGCCCAACTGCTTAATCTGGGGCCTTGGAAGAAATAAGGGTAGGTTTTAGATATGAGGGTAGTCAAAAGAAAAAGAGGACAATCAAGGTCTGCTAATTCAAGTGCACCCACCCTTGAAGAAAAAATGTTAGGATTACTAGGATGGGTAAGTAGTGCAAAGTTGCAGAAATGGATAGCCATCACCAATTGGCTTATTAAATGCAAGAACTTATGCCACTCAGGGTATTGGCCTCAAAAGCAAAGAGTGGAGGACAAGCATTGGAAGCATGTCTAACTTCCCCATTTTCCCCCAAACTTCATTTTACTAACACTCCAAAGGGTCTTGAGATCTGCTCAGGTGTCCAGTTCCACTTCATTAAATCACAAACTACTTGGTCAAGCCATGAAGTTCAAGCATGAAAAGAAGCCACATTTTTTGTGTAAAACATCTTTCTCATCATTTCATTATCTCCAAAATCCTAAGTTAAGTTTTACCTATTTAGAACTTAGCTTTACCCCTTCATTCACCTCACAAAACCATATTAATTACTAATGTACTATTTATCTCCCTAACTCCCCCCTTTCCCTAATTCTATTAGAATCTATGAAAATCTCCCAAAAAATATTTATAAATACCCTCCCCCTAGCACTATAGCTACATATCCCTTCCCTGGGAAATATTAACCCCTCAAGGGTTAGTATTAACCCTCAATCATCCTAAAACTATGGGTTTTGGCAAAAAACCATGGTTAAAAGTCAAAAAAATCAAAATCCCCGCCCTTGCTAGAACCCTTTACCCCTTTTCGCTCTCTAAATTGTGTTTGTAATGTTTTTTTATTATTATTAAAACATTAAATAACAAAAAAAAAAACCCAAAACCTAATGTTCGAAACCCACCCCACGCCCGATTTAATTAAACACTAATTAAATATTGGGCGGGTCCCCTGCTGTTAACACACCGTCACCTCGCGATTGCCGCCCACCGCACGATCTGCCGCCCCGCCCATCCAATGGTGGGAGGTCGATCTTGCAACGGACCTGCCCGACCTTTTGCGTCCGGGGGATGGGTGGTATTGATGCCATATCCCGCCACACGTCAGGTGCCCGCGGTGTTCGCTGCCCCCCCCATATAACCGCTTACTGCCCTAGGCCCCTCTGGGGAGACCGCTTACCACCTTCCCCCTGCGCTGATGTCATGCCCCCATCAGCATGACGTCACCCCGCCTTGCCGCCACCAAGCCTCCACGTTGCCTCCGACCACCGTGTCACCCTGTCCACCCTGCCACCGTGTCACTGCCAACTGGGCACCCACGTCAGCTACCACGTCACCCATCCGTACCCGGGCCCATGATGACGTCAGCATGACGTCATCACAAAAAGGCACCAATATGCCAAAAATGCATAAAAAGGCGTCAATTAACCGTTATTTCGCATTGTTTTCTACGACTTTTGGAGCTCCTCTGCATGCGAAATTCAACCTACAACAGTCAAAAATAAAAAGCTACCCGCCAAAGTTGCTGCCGCCTCCATTATCAACCCAAGTACCTGCAATTCCTCCAATTCGACCGGTGCAAACGCCTCCTACGCCATTAAAACCAGGTATTTGCCGTAGGCATCCTCGTTTATCCACTGTTCTCCTTTGCAATCCTACTTTCCTGCATAAAGAACTCAGTCAAAAGACCCACATTGTTAAAATTCACCACTGGAATCTACTTAAAAAGCCACTGAAACCCCTGCGCGATGAAAATCTCGAAGAAACTCGTGACCCTCTGTGAAATTCACCATTTTTCCACAAAGAGAAATTAAAGAAGCCGAGCTACCGGCTAGAAGACTGAATTGACAGTTCCCTCACCACTGCTAAAGGAATTCTCTACAAGTAACTAGCTAACCAGCTCAAACACACTCTGGTTCTTCAAAACAGAGTGCCCCACAGATTCATTAAGCCTGTAACAGCCTCCTTGCACTGCCAAACTACTCACTGCAAACAGAGATCAGTAAGCCATTTCCTCAGCATTCACATCAAGCTTGAGATACAGTAAGCATCCAACTAAAACAAGACAATGGCCACTCCAGCTGCTTTGGATGTAGTGCCTATAAATCCACCTAACAGAGAACTAGAAGCTATGCCACTGATGGACAGTGATGCCCTCATCATAGACTTTGTGGCAGAGAGAAGCCACTTGAAAACATATTTCCAGCTAAGAAACAGTCACTTAGACAACAGTGACCTGTATGGCATCTGGGAATCCAATCTGCCCATCTACTTCCTACCTTCTGTCAACATTTTCCCTGAAGTCATCCACCTCTGTGCAGAAAACTATGACCAGAAACTCAGGGCTGTAAAGTCTCCATCTGGGAGCATCCTCTTTTATATAACTCCAGATTCCATCAACCAGATGCTGAACTACAAGCAGACCCAGCTGCTATATCCCTTCTCCATGAACTACTTGCTAGATGAGGGCTCCAAACTCTCTAGCACAGACATTGCTGTAATAACCAGGAAATTCATGAAGTCAGACTGCCAACGTTCTGGGCCACCTCCTTTTTCCTATGCAGATTTCAATGAGGTTGGCAAGCTGCTGGTAGACATGCTAACCTCTGTGTTGGGGTTCACTACAAATAAGCATGTTGATCTAACTGTGCTGGTCATGCTCTCAGCATATAGCCTTGTGAAGCCCCCTGCTATGAAATACAATTATGCCAAATACATTGCCAACAAGATACATGATCAGTTTACAAGACTGAAGAGGGAGGCAATATTCAAATATTCCTCATACATCTATCACCTGTTCTTGTACTACCAAACAGATTGCTTCCAGTGCTCAATCAAGAAGCTAGACTCACAGGGTGAGAGGAGGTCTGTGATCTTCTATTCTTCAGTCTTCCACCAAGTACAGAATTCCCCCTACTCATACTGTGAATTCATATATCAGTTTGTGTATCCATTCACATGCCTCTTAAAGAGCACCCCTCCTATCAGATTGTCCAAGGATATGCAGAAAATCTTGCAGCTATCCAGGAGCTACAAAATTGGTGATTGGTACTTGTACCAAAACCACACTGTCATCAGAATTTATGGTTGTGAGCTCTGTCCCTACAGGCTCCCAAAATATGTGCCTATGAGGCTATTTGCCCTGGAATACTACAGACATCTTATAAACTCTGATCTGACACACTTTCACAATGCCAAGAAAAAAGCCAACCTAAAGTTCAGGGACCACCTAGGCCCATTTGTCATGAACAAAAAAGATGGTTGGCAAGAAGCTGATCAAATACTAGGACAATAGCTCAAACTCAAAAGAAGCTTCTGGTGGGTCCCTTATGACCCTGAAGGTTTCATCAGTGCCAGGAGGGTCAAATATAGGCTGCTAGCCTATAAGCATTGCCTAATCCCACAAATACAACACTTTTCTAATCAAGATGAATGGGTGCCTGAATCAATAGTAGAGGAATTGACTTAGGAGGAAATAATGGAGCAGACTGTAAAGGACTTGGAAAAAACTCTTGACTTAGACTCTTGTCAACAGGTCTTGTTCAAGCAACCAGTCCAAGTAGGAGAAGGCACCTCTACTGCTCCCGCTGCACAGGACACCCATCAAGCTCCAGCTACAACAACTACAGCAAAGGGAAAGGAGAAGATGGATGAACAACAAGAGGTAGAGACAAGGCAGCCTAGTACATCAAAGGATCAACAATCAGAGCAGGCCCCTCCACAGCAAACTGAACAAACTCAAAACCCAGTTTTGCAGACTCCTCTCAATGATGAGAGAGGGAAAAAGAGAGACAGAGAGGAGGTCACACCTCCAACAGGGTCATCACAACAACAGAGGCCAAGAGGCCGAGGATATACCCTGAGACACAAGAAGGAGATATAAGTGAAGAGCTGGCAGAAAGCCACAGCAAAGAAAGGCAAACGAGCCAACAGACTGCCACGAGCTCATTTCAGCTAGAACAGGCCCAACAGCATACCATAGAGGTGTCCTCCTCTAGACAACAGGGCAAAAACCAGCTACGGTTAAAGAAGGCTTCAAAGAGATCAAGGCACAAAATGAGTTGATAAGGGTGCAGCTCTATGAGCAATTCCTGAATACAACCCCAGCCAAAAAGCAAAGATTGATGGCTGCCTATGATCTGAAGGAAGAAAAGATGATCTTCACTCATCTAAAGCCTAAAGTCCCAAATCCAAAGACCACAGCAGATTACTACCGGACAAACTTGGAGGTCTTTTCTAAAGACATACACCCCATGGATCAGATTGAGCTGCACAAACAGACTGGGGAAATGGTGTATGCAACTCTTGCTGACAGGGTAATGCTGGCCCATTAGTTAAAAGAAGCCATGAAGAACACCAACAGGCAACTTGATTTTGAAAGGTTGTCCTCCTCTACAAAAGACAACAGAATAAAGACTCTGGAGGACATAATTGTAGATTTGGGACATGACCCAAAGGACCCAAAGGGTTTCAGAGCCCTTATGAAGAAGAAAGAGGATGATATTGCTGCACTGAGAAGACAGGCAAAATTGCCTCCTACCATTCATCCTGAAACAGCATAGCTTGCACAAGAAAAGCAGGTGGATAATGCTATGGAGCTTCTTCTGGTTATGAACCAAAGGATACTACAAATGGAGGCAAAATTAGAGAAAGCTCTGCAGGACAAACAAGGGGAATCAGCCTCCCAGCCCCCTCAAACTTCAACAAATCTGGAACCTGCCCCTCCAACCCAAGCAGCAGCAGCCCCTCCTGCTATTCCAGCACCTACTACAGCTACATCAGCAACATGAGCAACAGTAGAAGCAACAGCAGCAGCAGAATCCAACATGGGCATGGAGGAGTTGATGAAGGTTGTTAAAGAGCTGGAAACTCAAGTCACTGAAATAAATATTGCCAAGGAAAACCTGGCCAAGCTGGAGGCCAGTTATGGAAAATCAAAGATGACAGTGGCAGAAAAGCAAAGAGAAATAAAGGCCTTGGAGGCCAAAGTGAAAACTCTGGAAAAGGAGTTGATGCTAGGTAAAACCCTAGCAGAAATAAAGAAGATTATTTGGGCCAAAATTGGCCAATCTATATAGGACCAATGGAGGTCCATTCAGGCAATTTTTGAAGAGGTTGAGCTAATAGATGTAGCTCATGTGGAAATTCAGAGAGCCAGGACATCCCTGTGAATAATGCCCGAGCAGGCCACCAAAATGATTCATTTTCTCAATAACCGCACTAGAGAGGAACTGGCTGCTCTACAAATAAGCAGCAGAACAGATACAATCCTCACAGCCAAAAAGGTATTGACCTTGAGGAATTTTACTCAAACATTGGAGAGGAAGTGTCAGGAGATGAAGGCAGAAATAGATGAATTTAGAGCTAAAATGGCTATACTACAGGACAAAGGACTTCCAAGCCTAGTAACTGGCACAGGACAACTGCTGTCGTATAATCAGTATATGACAAGGATCAACAATTATGTTGAAAACCAGATCACTGCATCCAGCAGCTCCACAGAAGAAGCGGGGCCTCCCTCTGGGCAATCTCTCTATGACAAGCTAGAAAATCTGTTCTTTATTGAACATGAAATAAATCATCTGTTCGAAGTCCCTCCAAACTTTTACAGACATACAGAGGCAGATGAAACAGTGGTAAAAATGAGGAGGCATTAGCTACCCCCAGCTGATTGGTGGCAAGCAATGCTGGATATTTTGCCTAGATAATTCCACTTTTCTTTTGCCTTTTTTGAGAAAAGTCAAAGTTTACAGGTCATCATACAGGTTAGCAAACAAGTCAGCAGGCATATCAGCATATAGGTACAGAAAGCAACCGTGCAAATGACTCAGGAATGCACCCAGACAGCAGGCTAAATTAATGCGGAGTTAAAGGCACAAGTACAGCCTACTTTCCAGAGCCATAAAGTCAAATCTGTCTGACAGAAAAATATCAGCTATCTCAGCATTAAATGTTATATTTATGTTGTCATTTACTTTTTGTAAGAGAGTTGGTGGTGGAATTTATTGCACAATAACTCTCTACTGAGATATTTTATACCCTATTTTGTATATATATCCCCTCAGATAACGCATTGAGGGTTGGTTCTAGTGTAATTCTTTCTGAAGAGATCTGTTGTATTCTGGAGACTTTTTGATAATACAAATTGCTGATGGAGATTTCTGGTTCCAACGCTGTCTAAAGATGGATATGTAAAGCTCTGTTTTGTTGCAGAATTCCTGTGTCATTTGCTGAATCAATAAGTTTCTCTTCACTGTGTATGTGTTCCTGTGTATTCCATAACTCTTATGTTTTCATAATCTTAGTAAGTAGAGAAAAAGAATAGCCTAGGATTTGTTTCAAACACCCTATGCTCAATCTCTATTTCTAAATATGTTTTCTTACTGGAATTAGCCATAGATATGAAATTCTTAATTGCTACATGTCTAAACTTATCCTGTCATGGTGAATACAAATTTAAAGATGCTTAAACTGCTCTTAAGCATACCTTCATGTTTCTCATTTAGCAAATACTGAATAGACTTAACTGCCTTTCACTCACTAATTCCATAATTTCCATCAAACAAACTGATAAAATTTGTTTGTTCACATATGCCTAACTTTCTCTAAAGCAACACTCTTATTTTATAAAATCACTTTCAAAAAAGCAAAATACCGCTCACTCCATTGCCAATGGAAATACAAATTGTCCTGTAATCTGTATCTCATTCTATCTGAATTCACCACCCACCAAATTCCAAACAAACAGGTGCACCATAACTAGCCTAAAACATTCATCAACAAAAGCTAAAATAATAAAGAGAGAGCCCTCTCTGGTTGCAGGTAGGCTAGGACCTGTAGCTAAAAGATTGGTCAGTGGTTACCTCGGCCGTATTCCCTTTAGGAAGTAGGGAACAACCTGAGTGATAACAAGATGGACTAGGTTATTCTGGACTTGGGGTCAGACGCAAATGTCCTACCTAAACAAACTTGGGAGCGCATGGGCAGGCCCGCACTACAATGGTTCCCTATCCAGCTGCAGATGGTGAACCAACAGAAGATCTTACCTATGGGAAGACTGTAGGGAGTTACAATAGACATCGATGATGTAAGCAAACTAACCGATTTTGAGGTCATAGAGATTGTGGATGACAGTAACCCATATCCTGCATTATTAGGGATAGACTGGGCAATGGATATGAATGGAGTCATCAACCTAAAGAAACGAAAAATGATATTCGAGAAAAAATCTCTCCACATAGTAGTTCCACTAGACTCAGCCGAAGGAGCACGTTATACTGAGCCAGTTCGCAATGAGGACAACAATGATGAACTGGATTATATTTACCAGATCACCATGCAGGATCAGGAACAAGTGAATCCAACTGCGGACGGACGAATCTCATGGGACTGTGACAGTTCTTGCACATCAGACTCAGATGAAGAGATTGAGTGGTGGCAGAATTGATTGCATGAGGTAACGACACTAAATTGTAATATGATGGTTAGATCGCTACGACGTGCAACCATGGAAGCAAGGGAGAGGCTAACGGATGAGGATTCCATGCAGGCAGTCAGCCAGCACGAAACTATGATTCTGAGACAAAGGACGCAGGATGACCCTGTGGAGACACCGTGCACAATGATTGTCCACGAATGGAGCACATGCCCAAAGCTTCGGCAAAAGTGGTGCGGATATTAGAAGTAGGTACGCACAAGGGTTAGGGGGCAATCCCGTTCGCCAGCAGCTCATGACAAAGTCAACAGGGGAACAGGGGGTAGTTCGCTCAGCGTTTGCTCGAGAAAATGACCCACCGAGAAATTGCGGATACCACGGGTTCAATGGGCCTATACCAGAAGGGAGGCACAGATGACAATGTTAAGAAGTAAATGGGCAGGAGCCCAAACTAAGCGGGGTATCAACAGGCCTTGTGAAATTGAGAACCTATGGGCATGGTATGTTAAGAAAAGTGCGCTAGTTGGGGAAGGAAGTAGCAAAATGCAAGGTAGCGATGCCCACAAAGGCTGCACGAGTTTGCACATAAGGAAATGGGGCCAGGTCGGGTATCCCACAGAACACGAACGTGCCACGACCCTGCTATCATGGCTGCGCCCACACCTATGGAAGGATACACCCCACATAACGACGCACGAAGAGATAACAACTGCAAAGACACTCGGAAGGTGCTCACAGCCTGGGCTAGCAGGAAAGTTCTGAAATCGCATCAGGGGTGCGACCACCTGAATAGCTATAGGAAGCACAGTCCCAACACCACAAGCAATTGAAAGAGGGTATAGACTATAAACGAGTCTGCGGGAGGCTGACACGGCAAAAAGGTTCTCTACAAAGTCATGTGGGCCACAACATCGCGGCGACACCTGGGTGACGGCGTTGCCACGCGGAAAACTTGAGAATTGACCGTTAACATCACTATTCTTGGCAAGAAAGTCAAGTTACGTCAAGGAGGAGCTGGCGGCGGACCATCAAGACGAAAGTTTCGAGCTAGATACGAAAAGATCTGCTGCCTAAACTATGTTAATAAGATGGAAGTGGTGGGAATGGATTCATTCAAATTTACATGTTCATCTAATAATCTCTGGACGGCACCGGGATACTTGAGATTGGAATCAGTAACAACCAGCAAACACTCGACTACCAAGGTTTCGATGAGTACCATGGCGAGAACCCGAGCACGGTTCGCGGAAGAACTATACTCAACCCAGAAGGCACTAGATGAAGCCACCGCAGTCCCTGAAGTCCCAAAATCCCCATGCACACCGCGGTCTTAGAAAAATAAGTAGCTGATGGAGCCAATAAGGATATCGACGAGGTTCAATAAGCTATCAAGAGCTGAAAATGGCAAAGCAATCACCACTGAACTTGAGGAGGATGATGAATATTTGCAAGCTTTGATCGATCAGGTTGACACATAAGATGAGGATGGAGAGGATACTTTCTAAATCCTGTCACGACCCCCATATATTCCCCCATGGATCAGCACGGTCAAGCTACCAAAGGATGTGGACGCTGCAAAGAATATACTCCTAACCCCACTTCTTCTGGATGAGATAAGGTTCGATGGGCTGCCACTGGGTCGAGTCTTGAGTATCAAGTTCGAAGACTGGGACCTTGTAGATAGCGACAAGTTCCCTGAATTGGCCGAAGACAAATTACTACCGCGGAAGTGGTTACTAGGTGAGGAGAAGGCGGGGTTACTCAATCTAAGGTGGATACCTCACTATCACCGCACAAACCTCACCATCTGTGTTATTGACAGTTACTATGTCTGGTACATGATGGGTTTCTCTGGTTGGAGGAGCTGATTTCGATCACAGTTGATTTAGTACACCGGATTACCCACTTGTCGGTAAAAGGGAATGACCCCACAAACATAGTCGGAACAAGTAGCGATGTGGGTCACGCCGAAACAATGAAGGCTAAATATAAGTTGGAGAAGTGGAAGCAGGGGTATGCAATAGCAAGCATCAAGGACCGAGGGGTGCAAATTGCTACCTAGTTACTAGTCGGTAAACTAATGAGGAAATGTCATGCAGATGAGGTGCCAGCTTTAGGGGTTCAGTTTAACTGGGCACAGTTCTTATGCGGCGAGTTTTTGACAAACTGTCAGGAAGCACAGGACAAAGGTAAGACATTTTATTATGCATGGTTGCTACTATCAATCCTTCTGGTTGTAGGAGAATTGCCGCAGGGTAGCGAGTTTCCCAACATTGAAGATAGCCTACCGGAAGCAGTGCGGTATACGTCACTCTGGGCTACAAAGGACGCAACAAGGGCTTTTGACATCAAGTTTATTTGGACCTTCGTGGAGGGTACTATCTAGACACGGATCGCTTGCAGACCACGAATGTCTCCAACAATCTACAACACTTTGCAAAGCATAGCCGAGTTCAAAGCAGACATGCATAACTTATATATCCAAGCGTGGAAGAATCCAAAGCGAGCATGGGTCATGCTTCCGTTCATGGCAATAGACGATGCTATTTATGCAGTGTTAACAACATGGCACCCAGAATGGCGTGCCCCGACCAAGGTTGTACTAGAAAAAATGGTAGTGCAGCAGCATAAAAAGGACCTCCAGCAACGACTCACTAACTTCGCAGAAAAGGCACATTAGGGACAACAGGCAGCTTTGGAGAAGGAAGCACCCATGGAAGTGCTAACCAAAGGAACCACGATAGATCAGGACATGGCCTTAGACCACGATATGCAATAGGAGAAGGAGATACAGGAACACACGGACCATCTTATCGAATCAAACCCCTTCAAGCGACTATGCAGCACGAAATCATCGCAGACATGCAAAAAGTCAAAGACAACCAAAGCTCTGGAGAAGGAGTTTCTTGAAAGCAGCAAACTACCGAGTAATGTCCCTGTTGATGCATTGACGGAACTGATCACCGAGCAGACAACTATGTTGGGGGAGATCCGAGCACAGTTGCAGGTGCTACAGGTGCGACCCCAGGGTGGGGTAAGCCTACAATTCACCAAGGGCACAACCATAGCCGACCAAATGGTGTGTACCAATACAATGAACACGTTAATCTTGCTAGCAGGTGTTGTCTTGACCGAAGTAGATGGGGATGTGCGAAGTTGGGGATTGAATATGGCCGCTCTTCTTAGAGAAACCTTATACCAACTACAGGATGGGATTACTATTGAGATTCGTGCCCGGGCAGGCCGCGCCCTCCAAACAGTGATGGAGCACAAGGAAAATTTGGAGTAGGTTAGTCTCTAGCGAGATGATTTGATCTCACACACCCAGAAAGTGGAACCAACTGTGATGGCTGCTTGCAGCAAGGTCCCGGAGTTAGCTATCCCAGCTGAACTTCCAACCACTCACAAGATTCATTGCATGGCCATAGGATTCCGTACGGCCCAAAAGGAGGCCACGAAGGCTCAATGGGAATTAAATCTACAAATTGCAGAGCTAATACTGAAGGCACATTTGGCCACACCGTCGAAAATCCAGGAGCAATGGCGGAGTGATATTCAAGTAGGATTGGAAATGATAAATGGCATTGTACGAGACTGCTTGGGATTGTTAGATAAATCCCTCCTTACGCTCATCGCCCTCCAGGAAGACCCAACCATACAATAGATAGAAACCAAGGTGTGGGAGATGCAACAGGCTTATGACATAGTCCGAGGGACTGTGCAGATGGTCGCTATCACACAACGGTTGGCTAAAATGAAGGAGGCCTAGGCTCTCAAGACACAAGTTGACGCCGTGCGACAAAAGGAGGCAGTGCTTAAGGAACACATCTAGCCGTGGATTGATGAAGCATTTGCGGTCTCCACATCCATAGAAGGAAAGATAGCACACATGAAGGTAGTATGTGATCCCAGACAGGTAACTCCAAGTGATATGGATGCATCAACTACTCGCATAGAACAGGTACAGAAGCTAGCGGCCCAGTGTTTTGCAAGCACAAGTGATGCACATAAATTGTTGAATGACCTCTGCACAAAGATTACTGCACCAACCGAGTGACTCGGGACGAGTCACGATGATTGTGTTGGGGACTGTTGGGTAGCAGAGGGCCCACGTAATAGTGTTGGGGTTCAAAGCCTGCAATTTTTGGAAAGGTATGGTAATGACTCCGCGAAGTGCGCAGAGCACGAATGGTAAATGAGTATAGTCAAAGTGTTGCCCACCCAAAAATAATGTAAAATAATAGGAAGTAAGTCGGCTTGCCCATGGTCTGCGGACCATGGGAATGTATAAATAGAGCGAGGCTCTATGGATAGAAGTCAGTTTTTTGGTATGTACTTTTGGAACTCGAAGGTAATGGGTTTTTGAAGAAAAAAGTCTTCAAGCGTTTGTAAGTTTGAGTCAAGGGTGTTGGTAGATAGATGAAGGCTCTGCAGAGGCCTAGTAGAGTCTATAGCTATGTGCGCAGACCCCTGTAGCTGAGTGCGGATGGTGGATCTGGATGTATTGGTGAAGGAAGTGAATAAAGATAAGTTGATTATGAAATTCTGTGACTAAATTATTGCAAATCTGGCTAATTTATGGTTGATATAACTGTTTGATTTATGCGTGTATGCTTATGTTATGAGTCTATGTGAATTTGTATCTTTTTTGGGTGCGCGAACTGGTTATTTATGTTAAATTTTTGCTTAAAGACCATAAAATGTAGGTTTAATCTATAAACAACACATTAATAAGTAGTAAAGATTTTCCTAGATCCAGATCTACACAAGGCAGAGTGGCATGAAGCCACATAATGGTATGAAAACCTTCCACACCACATCAAGACATCCCAAGGGTGCAGAAACCTGGTTCCAGCACCCTCCCCTGCTACTTCGAGTGAGAACTCTGTTTGCGCTCCGCGAGTTGTTGCTAAAAGGGCTGGTAGCTGCGGGATTTGTTTGGCTAAATAACTCTTCCAGACTTGGGTCAGGCCCCTATAAGCCAACAACCAGACTTAGCTCTGGAACTTTGCCTGACACTTCAGCGCAACTTCCTCTTTTCCTTTCCTCCTTGATCTTAGATACCCCTATCCTCTTGATCTTTCTTGAATAAATATTCAAGAAATTAGTTAGGA
>APFE031428492.1:18788-52350 GCA_000404065.3 Pinus taeda
CACATCTCCCCCCCACTAAGACAAAACATTGTCCCTATGTTTCTCTTCTGAAAACAGATTTGGGAAAGCCTCTTTCATGACTTGCTCATCTTCCCAGGTAGTCTCTTTTGGCCCATAGTTCTGCAAAAGCACTTTAAATTGGGTGATAATTTGTTTCTACAACGTTACTGCTCTCCGATCGAATATACCCAGGGGTTCGACTAAGAACTCACCTTTCGGTTTGACCTACACACAAGAAGACAAAAATTAGTCAATCCTCTTTATTATTAATTAGCTTGTTATAAGATGTGCTATCTTTAAGTAATCCTTCTAAATTACCTGGATGTCCTTCCCATTGATTATATGTTTAGGATAATATATGTATCTCTTAAGTATAAAAACGTGAAAAACATTATGCACATGAATATGGCTGGGTAGAGCAAGTTGGTAGGCCACTGGCCCGATTAGAGCCAAAATTTGAAAGGGACCGCAAAATCGGGGTGCTAATTTAGCACACATGGTCCATTGCAATGAATTCTTCTTGGCACGTACCCGTACATACACGTGATCTCCCACTTGAAATTCTCGAAAAATTCTCTTCTGATCAAAAAAATTCTTTTGTCGGTCCTAAGCAACTTTTAGGTTGGAATCTACCTTCTTAACCATATCCTCCATTTCTTTTAACGTGTCTGGCCCTAGCATTAATTTGTCTTCTGGGCCACCCCAACTCAAGGGTGTCCTGCACTTACTTCCATATAATACTTCAAATGGACTCATCTATAACGATGTGTGGTAGCCGTTATTGTACGCAAACTCCACCAAATGCAGGTAGTCCTCCCATTTGGAAGGTTGTTTCATTACATAAGACCGCAACATATCTTCTACCACTTGATTTACTCGCTTAGTCTGTCTATCCGTTTGAGGATGGTAAGGAGTGCTGAAGTTAAACTGCGTGCCCAAATCTACAAATAAAGCTTTCGAGAAAGCTGAGGTGAATTTCACATCCTGGTCGAAATTATCATTTTGGGCATCCCATGCAATCTAAAAATGTTGCATAAATATGTTAGCAATTTGCACGGCCTTGAAGGTTGACTGTACCGGTATGAAATTAGCATATTTGCTTAATTTTTCAACTGCTACAATTATGGAGTTGTTTTGCCTTTTTGACTTGGGAAATTCAGTAATAAAATTGATGGAAATGGTTTCCCATTTCCATTCTAGAATAGGCAATGGGTGGAGTAATCTTGCCGGATGACGGTGCTCCAATTTTACTTGTTGGCATTCTAGACATCAGGCTAAATATTCTGCCACCTCCTTCTTCATACCAAGCCAGAAAAATTCCTTCCTAAGTGCAGTAATTAACTTTTGGTAACCGAGATGGCCCGCATATGGACTCTTATGATATTCGTCTAAGATTAAAATTTTAAGATTTCTCTAATTAGGCACATATAGTCCTTTTTTATAAATCAGTAAATTTCCTGAATTCACCTCATATCCTAGTTGTTATTCATTACTATTCAAAATTTGAGCTTGTTGCCATAAATATTTATATTTTGAATCTTGTGTTTTCGCCTCTTTAATTTGATCATAAAAGGAGTTCGTGATTCACTCAAAGTGATCTCATATAAATAGTTTACCTTTCGATTTAAGGCGTCTGTGACTCGGTTCTCCTTTCCTTTCAAGTGCTTAATTTCAAAATCAAATTCACTTAGGAAGTCCATCCCACTAGCTTATCTAGCATTCAAGGTGGGTTGTTGGAAATAATTAGTCAAACTGTGGTGATAAGCCATTAGCAGAAATTTCTTACCCATTAAGTAGTGCCACCACATCTTTAAAGTGTGAATGACGGTTTTCAGTTATAAATCATATGATGAATATTTCTTCTCGTGCTCCTTAAGCTTTCTAGACTCATAAGCAACCACCATGCCTTCCTGCATTAATACCCCACCTACATCTTCGTTGCTGGCATCTATACAAACCACATAATCTTTGTTTGGATCAACAATGCTCAAAATGAATGCGGTGGTAAGTAAATTTTTGAGTTGCTCAAAATCTTTTTGACAATCCATGGTCCACCTAAAAGTTTTCCCTTTCTTCCGCAAGGAATTGATGGGGTATGCCTCTCTAGAAAAACCTTCAAAAAGGCGCCTATAATATTGGCTAGACCCATGGATGATCTTATATCAGCCACGTCCTTTGGTACCAGCCACTCCATGATGGTTTTTATCTTTTTTGGGTCCACAACAATCCCATCCTTAGTAATGACATGTCCTAAGTACTAGATTCGTTCTTTGAAGAAGTCACATTTACAGTACTTAGCGTACAATTGATGTTCTCTTAAAACTTTCTCCTTATGTTCTTCTATGTTCTGAGAGTAGATTAGTATGCCATTGATAAAAATTAACACAAATTTATCCAAATTCTGATGAAATATACCATTCATAATGTCTGTAACGAGTTTTGAAGGAATATTTTGCTATATCCTCTTCCTTTATCCTAATCTAATGATAACTAGAACGAAGTTCTATCTTTGAGAACGCAGACGCTCCCTTCATCTGGTCAAATAAATTGTCTATAAGAAGTAGGGGATATTTATTTTTGATAGTTAGTTTATTTAACTGATGGTAATCCATTCACATCCGCAAGGTTCTGTCCTTATTTTTAACAAAGAGCACTAGAGCTCCCCAAGGCGATACACTTGGATGGATATAATTTTTATCAAGCAACTCTTTTAACTGCATTTTCAATTCTTTTAACTCCGGTATGCTCATTCGGTAAGGTTATCGTGAGATTGGGGCGGCTCCCGAAATCAACTCAATCGTGAAATCTATGTCTTTTTTTGGAGGGAGTCCCATAATTTCTTTAGGAAATACATCCGAAAGTTTTGAACCACCGGTATATTTCTAAAGAGACAGATTTATCCTTTGCATTGGTATATCCTACTTGTATTGCATAAATTTGGCAGCCCTTTCTGATACGCTTAGCTCATTGGGAGGATGTCACGGGTCTTAGTTTAAGAGGTCTTAGTATGACACGATTTTCTTGTCTCTCTCCTTTCTCATCCATGTAGTTAATAGTTTTGGTTTTATAGTTAATGAGGGACTGGTGTTTTTCCAACCAATCTATACCTATAAGGATATCATAAGATCCCAGAGATAACACGTTCAGGTCTGCCATAATAGATTGACCTGCTAACTTAAGGGGGTAGCTACTAACCTTCGCCAACACCCTTCTTTTTGCTCCTGTGACTATTTGTATTAACCAAGGATTTTTAAATTTAGCATCTTGCAAACATCATTTTTCTACTATCTTGGGGCTAATATAACTCAGAGTAGCTCCCAGACCAATTAAAATAGATATAGTTCTGTAAAAGACTTTACCTTCAAATTCCATCATGGTTGGTTGGTATTCCGCTTGATGGTCCTCTAGAGCAGCATTAATCTTAGGTATACTCTTTGCCACTTCTCCCACCATAGATGCTTCTTGAGTCTGTGAAATATGATCAGTTCCCTTTCGGTGTGGACAATTTTTGACATAATGTGTCCCTCCACATCCCCAACGCTATACAAAAGGTCTAGCTATTAATTCCACTTCAGTTCTTCTTGACTGTTCATTTGTTTTAGTCTCCCCTGGAAGCTTAAATTTGGGTTGATTTCTATTCAAATTTCTGTTTGTTTGACCCTTGTAGGGTCCTTTGTTGGTTGTAGCCTTATTTCCCTTGTAGTTGGAGGTAAATTTTATTCCCTTTTTGTCAACCCATATCTTTCCCACATCTCCCTTTTGCATTTTTTGCTGATAACATATTTGAGCTTTCCGTATAACTTTGTCCATCATTTTCGGGTTGTCAAATTCGAGGCACTCTTTCATGAACAACAGAAAACTGCTGATAAACTATTGTACTTTCACCTTTTCTTCTCGTATGTAAGGAACATACCGAAGAAAGGATGTGAATTTCTCTATGAACTCATCCATAAACAGTTGACCCAATCGAAGATCATGAAACTCATTGGCTTTTTCATCATAAAAGTTTTGGTTAGATATTTTTCTTTAAAATACCATTAAAATTTTTCCCAAGTTATGCTTTGGTCATTTACTCCCCATACTGTTTTTACCTCTTCCCACCACACGGTGGCTTTCCCTTGCAACTGAAAAATAGTCAAATGAGCCTTTAAGTTATGATTGTATTCATACAATTGAAAATACTTATTCATATTGATGAGCTAGGCTTCCACTGTCTCCTCTTTTTCACCATCAAAGAGGGGAGGTTTTATTTTCCGAAATTCCCCTTGAAGTTCTATATTCTGTCTTTTCTGTGTCTTGTGTTCTGATACATAATCTGATTATTCCTCATGATTTTCTTCGCCACCTTCCATTTCTATGTTATCAGTTCGATATTCTTGTTATCCAGTCATATTTCCGTGCTGAGGACTGGGGATTGGTGGTCGATGATTCTTCCTATTCAACAGACTCTTCATAATCTTCTCCTACTCTTGCATTAGCCTCTTGTTATTTTCCCGTAACTAGGCCATCTCATCCTTAATTTCTTGTACAGTTTACATGATTGCAGTATTCATATTGCGGCTCCTCCCCCAACTGTACCCATACTTTAGGGTTGGTTTCTTGAAGGGACACTGGCCTTGTTCTTGTTACAGTTCAGTGTGATGTAATTCCATTTCTCCTCATGTTGTCTGCTTTCCTTTCTTTCTTTGTGCACATTAAAATTTTGTTATTTACTTATATTCCAGAGGTCTCAGTTTTGCAACCTGAGCACTCTGATACCACATGTCATAAACCCATGTAAATACTATACATGTAGCATAGAAATAAAGAAAGCAGTGTTTTTTTTAATATTGAAAACTTAAAGAAAACACATGATTATGCTTTAGCGCTAAAGACCATTTCAATTATGTACAACACCATATATTTAATGTCATTCTCGTCATTTATTGTTGCTAGTTGATTATGTATATGGATTAAGCCCTTAAATCAACTTGCCATGGTAATTTCTGGCATAAGGACCCCTCTGGAATTAGTATTCCAGTGACTATTTACTCATCATTTAATTGGTCGGCGATGTGTCTACCTAGATCCAACGATGGAATGGATCTGGACTCTTCTGTTGGACTCTAGTTGGCCCTCCTGGCCTCGAAACCTATTCTCCATCTGTGGTGGCTATTGTTGCCCTTCATCAGATGGAGGATATTGCTCGTTCTTCCCAATGCACCTACTGAAGTCTATCCCTTGGAATTCTCTACTACAGGGTATTGTTTTTCCTATGTGGTAAGATTGTTTGTTCCTCTCTCATTTTTTCCTTCTCCATCATGACTATTGAGGATTTGGTTCTCTGGTTTACCTCTTTGGTCGGCGTGGTAATTGATAGTTGGGTTTGCTCCTGTAGGCCGTGAATTTTCTACATGATAAAAAAATACTTGGAGGCAAACCCCAACCCTATTTGCATCTCAGGTAAGGGTTTCTCCCTGTTTCATGCCGTGGGTTTTCCTCTTTCTGATACAAGGAGCATTTATTTACTAAATTGCGATAATAAGTTCCCGTTTTTGGTATTTTACCTCTTGCTTATCGATTCTAACACTTGCTTCCGTGTTCTCTTGCGAGGTAGACGACATGGCTTGCAATGGGAGCTGGAATATGGGGTTTGTGTTCAACGCATCTAGAGAAGAACCACCAATCTTATCCACTGGGTATAGTCTATAGCGAAGGCGTTTCTCTTATCATGTAGCCTATAGGGTTTTCATGACATTCCTAAATTAAATAAGGCAGACTTCTTGTAAAGCATAACAACTATAATTTTCTAGGGTTATGAAAGCTTTTGAGTTTAATGTAATATGATTTATGCTAACCCTCGTGACTAGCTTGTTTAATCTGGCTACAGGGTAGGTAGTGACTTGTTTTGCTGCGAGCCCTTACTCGCTTGTCTACTTGAATGTTGCTGGACTGTAAGACAAGTTCTGGTCTTGAATCTTTATATGAGAATATATTTATGTTTGAAGCAAATTCTGTTGGTATATTCTTTACTTTGCTACATCATGTTTGGTTGAGGTTTCCACATTTAAACATTTTTATGCTTATTCTAGTTTTCTGCACTTAAATGTTTTTATGCTTATTCTCATTCCAATATTCTGGTTGTTAGTTGTGTTCTTACCTTTGTAGAATGGATATTTGTAGAAGGGTTTCACTTCCTCATTTATTGTGGAGTAGCATTCGTCTTTATCAGCTAAATTTCTGTTTTCTACGGTTTCAAATATTTAAGATATTGGTTTTACTTCTTGGAACTATATCTAAACCTGTAATTTGTCAGACATTCCATTATGGTAATTTCAATAGCACCTTAAATTCTTTGGGTTTGGTTTATATTCTTTTAGAATCCCATTTTTCCTTTCTGTTGTGATGGTATCTCAATGTCTCTAAAATTGCCATTTATTACATTTTCAATTATACTAGTTACATTTCTTGGTATTTTGGGTTAGTGTTTGAGATTAAAAATATGGCTAAAAGCCTGCGTAACGATTAAAGGATTTCTCATGACTTGGGTTTAGCTTGGAGCTGATTTTGGAAACTATCATCAAGTTTCCTCTACATTCTGGGTTTATTATTTGGAGTAAACCCCTATTTCTAAAGTATTAAAATGTCTTTGGAATAAACCCTGTTTTCTAAGTATTTATAATGTCTTCGTAGTAGCAAGTCTGAAGAGATTACCCTCTCTAAGGGAGGGGGTTGCAAGTCTTGTTGTAACTCTACCTTTTCAATCACACTATCATATATTTTTTACTTTTGCGAATATGATAGCTTTTAATCATGCTTGTTATAACTTTACTGATAACAAATGGAAATGAATCTACTTTGCTAACAGTTCTATGCTTTCCCTTTTCTGGGTAATCTCTATACTATGCAATCTCTAATTTTACTTATCTGTATAAGGCCGATTTTCCAACAAGGGTTTGCTACCAGACCTTGACCTTTGTTGCTCTTTTTCCTCCCAACCATGAGACTGCCTTGTAGAGTTGTCTCCCCCCGAACTATTCCTTGCACACAAGAAGTATCCTGAGACTATAATTCTCATAAAACAACTATCTGGTCCAAACTAGACTTAGCTCTGGAACTCTACCTGACACTTCAGTGCAACTTGCTCTTTTCCTTTCCTCCTTGATCTTAGATATCCCTATCCTCTTAATATTTCTTGAATAAATTTTCAAGAAATTAGTTAGGGACAGGTAACTGTCAATCCTAACTACTTAACATGTAAAAAAAGACAATATTTACATATAATTGTTATTTCATTCTTACATTACTTAATTTAGAAAATAATTTTTTAATAAAATAATAATAATCAGTTTGTTGAGTTATGTAGTAATTAAATAATTACATTTGTTGTGGATATCACAGCGCCTCCTCGGGCAGGGGATGTTCACCAAGTTCTATGAAGCTGGAAACTTCAAGACCGGCGAGAGTATTGCCATTAATGCCATGGACAAAAAAAATATCATCAAGGAGCAAGAGGAAGGGTCGAGGTTCATGTCGACTCAGCAAGCGTCGAACATAATGTCAAAACTTGAAGATATCGCTAGGATGTTCTGATTCCACTTAAAGAAGTCAGAGGGCTGTAAGCTGAAGTTACAGGGATCCTCGCAGGGGCGTGGGAAGGGGGCTTTGTGCATTGATGTCGAGATTTTTGAAGCCACGCCCTCGCTGTTGCTGGTGGAACTTCTTAAGACGAGGGGAATACACTGGAGTACAGTGAGTTTTATAGCCAATATCTGAAGCCCGGTCTCAGAGACATCGTGTTGAGATGGGATGGTGACAATAAGTTGAATAAATAGTTGATAGTCATTGTATATACCTGATTATCATTACTCACCTTACATGGTGATTGTTAACCCGTTTTCTTCCTTGCCACCGATTATTACTAAGTGTAGATACTTACATGTTCGAATGCGATTCTAGGTTTTGGCATAGACAGCTAAGGAAACAGTGAGCCAAATAGAAACTCATATGTACAAGGTGTTAATCCTATGTTAAAGGTCATGTATATAATTAAAAAACATCAATATAATAGACAGAGAATCTAAATTATTCGAATAATGGAAAGTAACCATTATATAGTTTAAGTTGTTCTTCTATTCGTCCTTTCATCAACACATATAGTTTAAGTGATTATTTTTCCCATTTTCAAACCATATCTTTTTGGAAGCAGTTCCATGAGTTACAAGCTGCGCTTCTGTTTTGTTGAACTACTTATGGTGATGGGAGATTCAGAATGGGATGTTCAAGAGAGGGGTTAAATTAATAACTTATTAGGCTAGAGGTTAAAAAATTTATTTTTCTCTGAATTGATCATTTTTGTTCATATTTAAATAATTTAAATTTCTTTTTTCTTGACCTCAATTTATAAATATTTATGAATCTACAAAGTTACTCCTCCTATTCATCCATTTTTAAAGCATACAAGTTTAATCCCTTATATTTATCTCTTTTCAAAGCATATGGTTGAAATAATGAATTTATATGTCTTTTCAAAATGTTGAATTTATTTCTCCTTTTTCCATATATATTTTATTAGATAACGAGAGGTATCCTGATGGAATGGATGGTGAAAATTTAAACTTTTAAAATATTTATTTATAAATTAATGATAGTTTGTATAATTTCATTGATCGATATATTTTACATGTTTGGATTTTATATATTATATATATATATATATATATATATTTTCTTTTAATTACTTTTAAATAAAAAATGGTTTAATAATATATATATATTTTTTAATTTTATAAATAAATAATAAATGGTAAAAATAAACAATTGTCAATTATCTAAATCGAAATTTGATAAACTATGAACCTCATGCTTTTAAGGTTATATAAAATTCTATTGTTTTTATTTAATCAAAATCTTATTGTTTTTAATTAATCTAGAAACTTTAGCTTGTCAATTGTTGAGTTGAGCTAAATCATAACTTGCAAATGTATTTGATTGCATAAAATAATAGAAAATAAACAAGATAACATAATAATAAAAAACTGAAATTGACAAGTATTTTACACAGTAAAACCCTCCTTGTGATGGAAACATCAAGGGGGCAATGATAATTGGAATTCTTATTATTTAAGGGAGATTTACAACAACCAACACACATACATACATTATCCAACCATTTCAACACACTTCCATTTCGTTTATGTGTTCTTTTTATTTCATGTACAAGCTTACATGGATAAATATCAACCTGTCAAAATTTTTCTAATTTTGTCCACAACTTTAAAACAGTTACATAACAAATTATTTACATAAAACAAAAAATGTTCCTCTTACTTGTTTTTCCTAAACTTAGATTTGAGAAAACATCCCAAACCATAGGTGCCAATTTTAGCTACTATCCCAAGAATATAGAGAAATAGCTGGCAACTTCTAATAATAACCACCTTGACAACAATTTACCTAATATATCATACCCAAAATATCTATCACCTCCCTTGAAAGCCAATAGAAGACGAACACCATTTCAGCTTCTCTCACAGAATTGGTTCCGTGAACATGTTTAACCAATTTTACTTTGTATGGAATTTTTTCAGAGTCACCGCTCCACCTTCATTAATACCCTGTCTTACAAAATGGTATTTAATATGTATATGTTTTGTGTCACTTTGATAACCTAGATTCCTAGCCAAATAAATAACACTTTGACTATCACGAAATATTATCAGCTTGTCCTGCATCCTTCCAAACTCACCCAATAAACCTTTTAATCAAGTTGCTTCTTTACAAGCATGTGAGGCATCTATGTATTTTGCCTCAATAGCGAATAAATTAACTATGTTCTAAAGTGTTAATATCAAACTAACTACTCCACCTGCAAAAGTAAAGACATATCTAGAAGTGGATGTCCTCTTGTCCAAGTCACTTGCAAAATATGAATCAACATAACCACAGATTGAATCACTACTACTATTATAGGTGGTACAATAATTACTTGTCCCCCTAAGATACTAAAGCACCCATTTCATTGTTTCCCAATGATCTTTACCTAGATTTTCCATGTATCTACTGACAACACCAATTTAATGTGAAATATTTTTCCTTGTACTAATCATCGCATACATTAAGCACCCTACTTGATGAGGTGATCAATTTTAAGTTCAAAAATGAAAGTGCCCATAACTTCTTGAAACTAACGCCAAATAGAAGTTCCTGTCATTCCGAATCCGACGAAATTTGTTTCACGTCAATCCGACACTGGATACTCAAGTTATTGTACGCTGACTGTTTTCTCAAACAGGCAAAAAAATGGCAACTTTGGTGTTTGATTATGTTTTTTAGTTCCAGTGGAAGGCTACCACTTGGCCTCTCTGAAGTGGTCAAGTTTTCATGAGTTTTGATTGGTTGTTGGTGTTTTTCATGGGCCAATAACTAGAAGCCACGTGGGCCAATGGGCGGCTGCCACGTGGCCTCCCAAGGGCATATTAAAATTATATATAGGCTAAGCTACCCCCCATAGGAGTCGAATATGGGACTGTTCGAGCACAAGTTAGTTCCTTACCACTAGGGCGCATGGTGGTTCTTAATATCCATAGCGCCCAAATTATATTTAAGGTTTGCGAAATTGTTATTTGGGGAAAGGGGCCAGGGCTAAGCCCTAGCCCTTGACCAACCAACTTCCACGAGACTGTAGGAAAGAGAGACAAGGGCTAGGTCTTAGCCCTAGCTCGAGATCCTGATGCCCATAGCAATATAACCCACCAAACCATACCCTAGAGCTAATAGAGAGGGAACGGAGGAAAGATCCCTAGATCAGGGTCATAACCAATACATATAACCACAGGCACAGGCTTTGGGACGCTAGGCAAAAGGTACTTTGACGGGGGGCCAACCCTAGGCCAAATGGCCCTTATGTGACCACGACGCAAAGAGCGGGGTGTAAGTCGAAAGGTGCCAAGGTGTTGGGCCAGCCATAGGTCTGATGGACCATAAAGTGACTAAGCGTTAGAGGAAAATGGGCCCAGTGGGAATGGCAGGCAGTTAGCCTAACCCTGGGTCCCGTGGCACCCAATGTAACCATTTGCCTAGAGTTGAGGGCTAGGCCTACGATGGTGGGCATTAAGGCCCATCCCACATCCATATGTGCCCACGCGACCTTAATTTTTAATCTCAAGGGGTTAGAGGACGAATTAAGGTTCCAAAAAAATGCATTGGCAGAGGGAAAACATGTTGCTTTGTTAATGATTTTTGGGGTGGATTTGTAAGACAATTAACCAAAAGGGTGAATTTGTAGGATGGTTAATAGTCAAGTTCCTGGGAGAGGTTGAAAGCTCATAACTTTTTGAGTTTTTATCCAAATTGAGCTCATAAAGAGGCTACTTAGGGGTTTTTGGATGTTCGGAATCCATTGGTAACCTCTAATTTATTATTTGAGCACATATACAAAGTCGTTTTGTAGGTTTGAGACTAAAGTTGTATGGATCAGTCAGGATTTGGAAGTAGTTTTGGGAGGTATTTAGGCATGGAGAAGACCTTGTAGGTGTATTCTCACTTACAAGGCTACTGCAGCAGCTGTAACCAATAGGGTTTAGCTTAGGTTCAACCTCTTTTAATATGAATTTTTGTTTATGTGCTTCAATGCGGAATTGAAGTGTGAACATGCTCTTTTTAACTCATTTCAGTTGAAGTATGTCATCTTTGCAGGAGATGATTTGAGTTGTTGTTGTTTGTGAGAGTTATTTATAGGAGAACATTACCTTATAGGGGTAATAGCCACATATTTACCTACAACAAATGTTTATGTACTTCATTGATATTGAATATATGAGTGGTCTAGTCATGTTCATAGGCCCAGAGATGTAACCCAGGAGGGTTGAACTCCGTCAACAAACCTTTTGTCTTGCTCTTCTTTATGCCTACATGGATTATGCGTTATTATGTTCATTATGTTAAATTACATATGAAGACTAATTCATGACGAGAAGAGACATTTGAAAAACTTGTTGTTTCAAGACCCGTTTTTAACATTGCAAATCATTGACATGATCCTAAGTTTTGTTTTATTTGATTTTGGAAAATAGGAAGAAATCACCTAATCCAATTTTAGATTAGTTTGGTATCAGAGTGCTATTTGACTAAGTTGCAAGAATGGGCAACAAAAAGAATCTCCAAGAGCTAGAGGAGCAGAATTTGGCTCTTCAGATGGAGAACATATAACTGAGAAGGATGTTGGAGATAATTGAAGAGGAGAAGAGACACATGCACTTTGTATTGTAGCAAGTTCTTGATGAGCAAGTTGTAGAAATTTCAACTCCTTCACCACCAAGGGAAACCTATAGAATGAGACAAGTATGCAGTCATGGTTCAAATAGTGATTTTTGACCATATGTGGAAGATGTTGCATGTACAATTTGCAAACATCTTCAAGAATCACACCATATATCATTGGATAAGAGTGGGTGGATAGAGTCATCTACAAGTTGGCCATATCTTCATCATAAAAAGATGAAAGGATGAATGACAAGTTTAAGGAGGTAATTAGCATCTTAAGTTCCACTCCTTCCATTTATGTGCATAAAAACTCTTTTGCAACATTCAAGAAACATACCGAGGGCATAGGTATGCAGTTTCTTTCCAAGATGGGATATGAAGGTGGAGGTATTAACAAAAAAGGTCAAGGTATTACCAATCCAATTATGGTCGAGGAAAGACCAAACTACCAGGGATTGGGATATAGCTGAAAGGAGTTTGAAGAATGCTCCAAATAGCTTGAGGTACATCAAACATCTGAGCATGATATTTCACCACCTTTTGACAACCATCGAAGTTGCAACTCTAGAGACAAGTATAACTCTCAAGAGCATTTTCCAATGCATGGAAATTTTGAATACTTGTGGAATCAATACCCTTTTACATTTTGTGATGTTTTTTACGATTGCGTGGTTGTATGTGAGCATCGTATGATAATGGTTAAATGAATGAACCAATTTTTTTGCATCAAGAATAATGAATTTATTTTGCATGAGATAAATTCTATGTTAGAAAACAAGAAGAGGTTTTGATGTGCTCATTGCAAAGTGCATGGACATGACACTGAACAATGTTGGAAGTTGCATCTGGAACTTCGTTCAAATAAAGGTAAAGAGATTATGCTGCATAATGCAAGAGAAACAAAAGGTGGCAAAGAGGAATCTCCAAAATCCTAAGCGACCTTCAAGACAAGATGGTGCAATAAGAGAACCCACAAGCCTAGGAGAAGAAAAGTTTGGGTACACTTATTATGAAGTTGTTTGGTAATTTTTTTAAATACTTGTTGTCATTACCTGTTTAGGTACTTTTGTAAAGTGAAAATTAGTTTCCACTATGTTCAACAAGTAGATGTTTTCATTGATGTATGCATTGACTTGTTATAGTCCACATGTTAAGGACTTCTGTGAATGTACAATATTGTCGTTCAAAGTTGTCTACTAGTTGTCATATGTTCATTGACACAAGTATTCGATTTGAATCTTGTGTGAACTGAATCCTTGTTTTCAAGATTGTATAATAAGAATATGTATTGTAGGCAAGGTCAATTATATCATGGAAAAGTTTGCATTACTGTCATTTTCTTGTGCAAGCTCAACCTAAGGACATTAAAGCAAGTTTATTTTGCTTCTGAATTCCTAGATGGGTCAAGTTTTTCTTCAACCGATTAAAATTCAAGATGAAGTGTTTTTGGATCCATGCATAGATGAGAGTAGAGAGAATGTTCATATTCCACTGATCAGTATTTTATCCTGCAACAATGATAAGAATGATGGATCAATTCTTAACAGGACAATAGGTCTTCATGAGGATGATAAGTGAAGTGCCTTGATTAAGGCTTGACGGGAACCAATTGAAAATTTTTCATTTTGAATTGAGCTTTTGGGTATTTTTCTTTATATTGACTAGGTGTGGTGTAGGTAAATTCTCAGTGCAAACACAAACAATTCCTGTAGCCCGAGAGAGTGGGTCTAGCCACAATCAAACAATCTACGGAAAACTTCCTTAAGATCGAATCAAATAAGAGGGCCTACCTCTTAGAATGCTATTATGCTTGGTGATGATCCTTCTTCCTTACTCCAACTACTTTGTGTTTCCTTCCTTCGAATACCTGAAACAAGCAAACAAACAAAAACAACCAATGTGATAGCATACAAATTGAATTCAGCCTACTTAACAAGTCAAGGAACATTAAGCCATCAAATGTAATATAACACTTCAATGTAGGAAATCAGTCAATAGTTGTATTCATATAAATTTAGAAAGAGATTACAACTAGTGCCTTGATGTTGGTGGTCTCCTCCGACATATTCGGGTTCCCACAATTCTTCTAGCATATCATGGATAGCCCCAACAATGGAAGTTTTAAGACTTCTTCCCTTTAGTCTCAAACCAAACCAAACACACTATTCTCCCTAAAATATAAACTAGAGAGCTACAAGCTATAGATGTCTTGTTGATTATTCAAGCTCCAAAAATACTAAGACTAAAACTAGTGTAGCTTGTAAAAGGAGGGGTTTATATAGCTTGGATGGAGGGGAGATGGTTTCTATTATCATGGGAGAAGGCCTTATCTCTTAGATTGGTTCCATCCAAATAGGGGAAAGGAGCCCAAACTAACTTCCTCGGCTCCATCCAGCCCAACCATTTACCAGACTTCTGTTACAAAGCTTCTAGACCTGGAAGCTTCGACTCCATATTTTAAAAACTTGCCAAAAGAGGATTTGTGCGACTAAGAAAAGGATCAGTATTGCCATATGATGCTAGTCCTATTTTTAATATTTGAAATTCGGTGCGAATAGTAAATTGGTCATTAGCTTTGGTTTTGTAAACTGGGGTAAAAAGAAGATTCTTGGGAAATGATGCAAAAGGGAATCATTCTGCTCATGAAGAGAGACATAATGGGAGTTTATTCATGATGGGAAAGCATGTAGGGTTCACTGTAGAGGTCCTCCAAGATCGTGGAATGGGGAAGTAAACGTTTTGAGTCCAAAAGTTCTTAGTGGGGAGGTGTGATCAGGTGATCAATTTTAAGCTCAAAAAATAAAGTGCCTAGAATTTCTTGAAACCGATGCCAAATCAAAGTGCCCTTTTTCTTAATCCGATGAAATTTGTTTCACCTCAATTTGACATCGGATGCTCAGGTTATTGAACACTGAACATTTTCTCAAACATGCAAAAAAATGGCAATTTGGGTGTTTAACTATGTTTTTTATGGCCAGTGGCAGGCTACCACTTGGGCTCTTTGTAGTGGCCAATAACTAGGAGCCATGTGGGCCAATGGGTGACTTCCATGTGGCCTCCCAAGGGCATATTAAAATTATGTATGGGCAAAACTACTCCCCACAAGAGTCAAACACGGGACCTATCGAGCACAAGTCAAGTGCCTTACCAGTAGGGCACATGGTGGTTCTTAATATCCATAGCTCCCAACTTTTATTTAAGGTTTGCACAATTTATTTTTGGGGAAAGGGGTTAGGGCTAAGCCTTAGCCCCCACTCACCCCACAACCACGATATTGTAGGTAGGGGAGCCAAGGGATATGGCTTAGCCCCAGCCCGAGGTCCCAATACCCACAACAATATAGCCCACTTGACCATACCTTGGAGCCAATAGAGTGGGGGTGGAGGAAAGAGCCCTAGCCCAGGGTCATAACCAGCACATATAACGACAAGCGTAAGCTTTGGGGCACTAGGCATAAGTTGTACTGATGGGGGACCAACTGCATACCACATGGCCCTTATGTGACCATACCGTGGAGAGCGAGGCGTAAGGTGGAAGGTGCTAATGTGTGGGGGCCAGCCCCAAGTCCAATGGACCATAAAGTGACTGCGCGCCAGAGGAAAATGGGCCCGACAGGAAGGGCGTGTGGTTAGCCTTGCCCTAGGTCTCGTGGCACCCCATGTAACCATTCTCCATAGCTATATGTGCCCATATGACCCTAATTTTGGTCTCATGGGGTTAGAGGAAAAATTAAAGTTCCAACAAAATGCACCAGCAGAGGGTGAAAATGTCACTCCATTAATGATTTTTGAGGCAGATTTTTAGGACAGTTAGCCAGAAGTGCAAATCTGTAGGATGGTTAATAGTCAAGTTCATGGGAGAGGTTGGAAGCTCATAACGTTTTGAGTTTTTATCCAAATTGAGCTCAGAAAGAGGCTACGTAGGGGTTTTTGGATGTTTTGAATCCATTGATATCCTCTAATTTCTTATTTGAGCATATCTATAAAGTATTTTTACAAGTTTGAGACTAAAGGTGTATGGATCAATAAGGATTTGGAAGTAGTTTCGAGATGTATTTGGGCATGGAGAAGACCTTGTAGGGGTATTCTCACTTCCAAAAGGCTACCACAATGGTTGTAACCCTCAGGGTTCAGCTCAAGTTTAACTTCTTCTAATATGAAGTTTTTTTTATGTGCTTCAATGTGGAATTGAAGTGCACATGCTCTTTTTAACTCATTTCAGTTGAAGTATGTCATCTTTGTAGGATATTATTTGAGTTGCTATTGCTTGTGAGAGTTATTTTAGGAGAACATTACCTTATAGGGGTAATAGATACATATTCACTTGCATCAAATTTTTATGTACTTCATTAATACTGAATATATGAGTGTTCTAGTCATGTTGATAGGCTCGGAGATGTTACCCAAAATGGGTGAACTTCGTAAAAATACATTTTGTCTTGCTCTTCTTTATGCGTGCATGGATTATCTGTTGTTAAGTTCATTATGTTAAATTACATATGAAGACTAATCCATGACAAGAACAGCCATCTGAAAAACCTGTTATTTCAAGACCCATTTTTAACCTTGCAAAGCATTGACATTGTCCTAAGTTTTGTTTTATTTGATTTTGGAAAATAGGAAAAAATTACCTAATCCAAATTCAGGTCACTACTGCATTAGAATATGGTACATGAGATATATACTCATTTTCTTCATCATTACTAGCACACAAAACTAAGGAAAGATTGAAATGAGAAGCTAAAAGGATTTGAATAGGTTTCACATTATTCATATCAAATTTCATAAGTATTTTCTCCACATACTTATGTTGTGATAACCATAACTTACCATTTTTCCCGTCTCTGTGTATGTCCATGCCCAATATTTTTTTTGCTGCTCCAATATCCTTCATTTAGAAAGTCCTAGTCTTTATTTGGCCCTTTAAAGTCCTAGCCAATAATTTCAAACAGTTTGTCGTGTCATTTCCCTATAAATCACCACCTATTACATTTTTGCATCTAAGATATGTCACAAAATCTTTGTATCAAATATAAAAATGACATCCAGATATCTCTATCATTCTAATGTATGTCCCATAATTAATTATTATTATTATTGGTTCAAAAATGTAACAATCGAAATGAAGTGATTTATTTTTTGTATCCATGCAAACAACGTTTTCCCCTCACTACACTAGCTATTTGAAATGCTTGTAGACTCATTTTTTTAGAAATCACCACCAGCTACTATTTTGTGTACGAAATGTGCTAAAAAGATATAACCGCCATCCAGTTTTTTATCATCTTGATGTCTATAATATAATTAATAGAAAACACTCCGTGGGTAAATATCGGTCCTCTTAGCATTCAATTCACCGACTACACACATTCCCACATGTTCAGTCATTGTACCCACACATAGACAGAACAAGAAAACCACAGAAGCATTAAAGCATCATATCTAGAAACATGATTTTCAAATCATTAAAATATTAATTTTAACATATACTTTCAATATAACGCAATTGCATTTGTGCAAGACAGAGCAAATCCATTATGCGGAAAGAAAACTCACAAGCTTTCATTATACAAACTTTTGAACTTTGTATAATCTATTAATAATAAAATAACCATTGGTCTTATACTGAAGTGTGAGCGAAGCTCTGAAGATATTAAATATAGAAACATGATTTTCAAAGCATTAAAATGTTAATACTAACGTATACTTTCAAAATAACACAAATGCATATCTACTCTAAAAATTTCATTGTACGAACCTCCGCACTTCATAAAATCTATTAATAATAAAATAAGAACTTCTTTGGCGCACAAGCTACTAATATCAAATTTTACGTGCACTAGCTCAAAAAGAGTTGAAGAGACATTACAATTAAAATATCCCTCCACACTTCCCCCATTCCGCACAAATTTCGCACATCCTTCTTTCCGCACATCCATTTGTTCCCTGTACAACCTTCGAATATGCATAATAACCTCTGCACATCTTCATTCGCACAATTGCTTCTGCACTCAATAACGATTTTCAGTCAATCATTGTCATTTGAAGTTGTTATTAATTGATGTGGGTCATAGATATAATGGGGAGGAAGCATTCATTGCAAAATATGTTCCTAAATAAGAATTAAAAAAGAGTCTTTTATATTTATTATTTTAATAAACTTTGCACAAATCCTTTGACACAGTGAAAGCTTTGCACACATGCATTTGTTCTTCACACATGCTTCCTTTGAACAACAAGCAGTGCACAACCACTTCCACACAAGTAATTTCGTAGTTGCGAAATACGTTCCTAATTAATAATTAAAAAAGAGATTTGTATGTTTATTATTTTAATAAACCTTGAACAAAACTTTTAGCACATTTGGGAAATAATGAACTACACTAACACTAAGCACTTTTCATATCAGGGAGATATTTACTCATGATATTGCAGAACATATATCAACTCGTTTCAATGTAAATATTGAATTTTGTTTATCCCATTGACTCACTCTGTTTTACTGCACAACACTTCTTCCTCACATGGATTGAAAACACTATTTATTTATATTGCATAATAAGAGTAGCTTTTATAGTCCAACTATTACGATAATTGTTACAAAAATTGCATAAAATCCAACAAGACCTGCAAACACGTCAATTTTTTCATCATTGGGTAGAGAAGTACCATAACAGTGTGTCCTGCACATACCCTGTCCTAATCACAATGAAACATAATAATATTAATTCGAAATTTTTCATAGTTAAATTAATAAAGCTCCCTCTACATCCCCATTCTCATAAGCAAATCTTCGTACACTTCTTTATATGCAAAGCTCTACACAGTGCTTTACATGCAAAGCTCGATTATACTCAATTTTATAATTTCTATAATTTTATAACAAGTGATGTTACCATGCCTATTCATGGCACTTGAAATAGCAACAAGGTTAACTTTTAACAATATGATTAATTTCATGAATTTAACAAAAAGTTAATGTTATAGTTTCAACAATGCCATTACCATTGCGATATACGATGTGGAAATTTGTAAAAGTAATAGTCATTTTCGGTTCATCCACACAACTACTTCCACAATCAATAATTCCATTTGGTTATTCAACGACATTTGAAATTGTTATTAATTGATGTGAGTCCCATATAGCATGGGGAGGAAGCATTCGTTGTGAAATATGTTCCTAAATAATAATAATTAAAAAAGAGATTTGTATATTTATTATTTTAATAAACTGTGTGCAATGCTTTTGCCATAGTGAAAGTTATGCACACATGCATTTGTTCTCCGCACATGCTTCCTTCGAACAGTTAGATGTGCAAAACTTCCTCTACATAAGTATTTTTGTAGTTGTGAAATATGTTCCTTAATAATATTTAAAAAAGAGATTTGTATATTTATTATTTTAATAAACCTTGAACAAAGCTTTTTGCGCATTTGAGGAACCAACAACCCAAGTAACACGAAGGACTTTTCCTACTAGGGGGTATTTATTGGTGATATTGCAAAACATGTACCAACCCCTTTCAATGGAAAGATTGAAATTCAATGAGAATTTGGTTTATCTCGCTGACTCACTTCATTTTACCACATAACACTTCTTCCTCACGCAGATTGAAAACACGGTCTATTTAATATTGCATAATAAGAGTATCTTTTATAGTCAAAAGATTACGATAATTATTACAAAAATGGCATAACGGTCAACAGGACTTGTAGTCGCATCAGTTTTGTCATCATTCGGCAAAGCAGTACCATAACAATGTCTTATGCACATACCCCATCCGGCACACAGTAAAAGCTTCACACAATGAAACATGATAATATTAATTTGAAAAAATTTCATAGTTAAATTATTTAAAGCTCCCTATGAATCCCTGTTCTCACAAGCAACGCTCTACACACTGCTTTACAGTCAAAGCTCCGCTCTGCTCAACTTTCTAATTTCTGAAATTTTATAGCAAGTGATATTACAATGCCTATTCATGGCACTCAAAATAGCAACAAGTTTAACAGATAACAATATGATTATTTTCATGAATTTAATAAAACATTAAAGCTATTTTGTCAATAATGTCATTACTATGCGAAATACAATGTGGAAATTTGTAAAAGTAATAGTCATCTCCGCACAAGGAAATATTAATTGAAGATTTGTTTAACCTGTATCCCTCGTCCCGCGCTTATGTAGAGGATCTGCAGCCGCATCAGTTTTGTCATCATTGGGTAGAGCAGTACCGTAACAATGCCAGTGCTAGTGTGAGGACACTCTCTAATGGAATGACCACTAAAAAAATTAGTGTTTTTTTTTAATGAATTCTCTGGCACTGAAAAATAGAAATATTAAACATTTTCCCAAAACTTTGGTTAAAATTGCAAAAAAAAAACGAAATAATGGAGAGTCAATGCACTTTGATTGGACGGAAAATACTATAGTTCGGGCGAAGTAGAGACTAATAAACACAAATCACTAATTTTTCATATCTAGCCTAAACCATAGAAATCATGCAAACAAGAGCCAAGTGGTGGCATGTCATTGCTTATTTGCCTATATGAGTAGTGTGAATTCAGTTTGTTTAGTTAAACAATATCTATGAAAATGAAATTATTTGAAATAAAATGACTTTTTATTAATAAAATTGATTAACAATATATTTTATTAAAAAATAATATTATTTTAAAGTTTTAATAAAAACTATTTATTTCATGTTTTTTAATAAAGACATTTTATTTCTTTTTAATTACTTGTTCATAAAATTTTAGTTTTCAAATATCCTAAAACTTTAACATAAAAATATCATTACCTTTACTTCTAAATTAATATACAAAATTGCATCTTACTTCATTTTTTGCAACTTCTCCCAAGTCACTTAAAAGTTCTAATAAAACTAACATTTCATTCATTACTTCTAGTTATTAGTTTTTTTTGTACTTGACTTATTCAAGAATATTTCATGCCCATCCAAAACTATATTTAATTTAATTTTATATAATTAAAAAATATTAATTTGTCATATAATAATTAAATTTGAATACTCTGAAATATTTAGACTAAAAAATTCTTAATAAAATATATAATAATATCATTTTTTATAATTAACCATATTCTCTTTTTACATATCTAAAATTTTATCTCTAAGTACATATCTATTTTTTTTAATTTTTTTATTTGAAATATAAAATTTATAGATTAAATTTATGTTTTAAACTTTATTTTAAATTTAAGAGTTAAAATATTAAAAAATTGTTGGATGATAAACTTTGTTAAAACTTAACCAATACACCATTGTGAAAAGATTTCACCCTTCAATACTCACTCTTAAAATCTCACCAAACGGAAAGAGATCCACACCTTGTCAATTGTTGCATTTTCTTTTTTGTTAATATTAATTTCAAATATATTTAAATGTAAAGCACGGAGATCCACAACTTTTTTATTGTGATTTCTAAAACATGTCAATTAATAGGAGTAGCAAATGGAATTTGAAATGCATTGTATAACTAGTACATAAGAATTGGATTTAGTAGAGGGAAAATTGAGCATATCATTTTTGGAAAAAATTTCATTTAATTTAGTGATACTTCTAATTTTAATATTCATAGATGATGAGATTTGTGAAACAAGTTTTTAATTTTTAAATTTATGAAGTGATAAGTTCAAAAATTTGTATTTTATGAAGTAATATCCGGATTTAATTTTTTAATTTGCATATGGAATATGATTAGAGTGACTTGAAAATCTTGTTTTATGTTTCTATTTTTTAAAATTATTCAGTAAATATATTTTTGGGATTAGTGTTATTTAAATATTTTATAAATATTATATATTATTAACATCACAATAAAGTACATTTAATTTATTGATTTTTTTTTTCTTTTGATTTCGCAGAATGAAAAAAATTGTGTGGAGTTTTTGAATTATCATTTATTATTTTTTGTAGTAGCTAGGTGTATAATCTATTACTTTTAAATTAATTTTAATTTGACTAAAAATTAAACGATTTTTTTTCATTTGTAAATTATAACAAAATTAATTTATTTTTTAATTTTTTAAAATTGTCATTGGTTAATAAAATTAGGGTCTTATTTTGTAATGATGTTTTGGAAATTAGTGATATATTTACAGGTTACAGTCAAGGTCATCAATTCATAAATAAAAATCCATTTTTCTTTTCATCTTTATCATCAATTCATAAATAAAAATCTATTTTTCTTTTCATCTTTATTATTACTTTTAATTGTTGTTCCATATAAATATGAAACAAATTTAATATTTTATGAATTTTGAATTTTTATACGTCAAGCTTTTTGCTTAGAAATTGACGGCCATCCTTAATTCGATTACAGATTCCCGAATATTTAAAAATCCGACATAGATGTGATCAATCTTTTAACCACACCCATAAGCCTACCTCGACATAGAGTCAGAGGTCGGGCTTCCTTGCTTGTACATTGATCATTAATATATCGAGCTTGACTTTCCAATGATGAGATCACTCTCAAATTCACAATTAGACCTTACATTATTAACAGCTTGTGGTTTCTAATTGTGACTAAGTTTTTTTAACAATGAGACGATGTCTTAATGTAACAATTTTTTTGATGAGGAGGCGGTTGTACGTGGAAAATTGTCGAGACATTAATTCTGTCATTACCATTTTAGTGTTAAACAATTCATCATTTCAATGCTTGATTCTATCATTTTTCTTGTGGAAATTTCCTTTGGATTCAATTTTTGCAAGCACCATTAAGTTTGCAGGCTCTAGTTTTCTTAGGCGCTCTGATCTTATTTTCTTGTGAGAATTGGTTTTGGATTTCAAGGGGCCACTTCGAGCCATGATTTTTGCAAGTACCATTTACTTTTCTTGCTCTAGTTTTAGCAGGCTATGATCTTATTTTCCTATGCGAATATGCATTTCTGCTTCATTAAATTATTCAATTATCAATTAAAAGTAAAAATCTTGAAATGTTTAAGAGATTATTTGGGTTGGCCGACCGTTAAGATAACTCTTAATTTAAATTAGAGTTATTTTTAGATGTATGGAAAAATCAACTATGTCGAAGAACTTTTACTATATTTGTATATATATGGGGTTTAAATTTAAAGAAAAAGTTAATTAAAAGATAAAAAATATTTCAACTCAAAATAAATGATCGCTATTTAATAAAAATAATTTTGTCGGAGTAAGTTTATCTTTTTAAATTATTTCTATAATTTAAAGAAAAATCTTTAACGAAACGTTAAAATCACATGGAAATAATTTTGTCCAAATAAATTTATAGTTTTTAATTATTCTTATTGATTTAATAAAGATAATTTTGTCCGGGTAAGTTTATCCTTTTTAATTATTCTTATGAACCTTCTCCTCACTTTTAACGAAATATCCAAGAACATTCTTCTTACTTTTAAATTGAACGACCGCGAGGAAATATTTATTATCATATCTCATTATCTTAGCTTATTAAAAAGAAATATCTGTTATCATGTCTTATTATTCGTGAGCATACTTAATATTTAATGGTAACTTCATGATGTCGTATAAGATATTTAATGGTAACTTCATATGTCGTATAAGATATTTAATGGTAACTTCATGATGTCGTATAAGATGATGTTCATTTTCGAAATCAGTGTTCGAAAATATATGGCGGTGCACTGAAAAAACATAATTAATTTAACAAATTCGACAAATTTTCAAGATACTGTCTGGATTTAATAGGCTAAAGAGGATCATAAATATCATTGCCAAATACACGCCAAATACATGACAACACACTTTACTTTCGGCCTAACTCATTTATTGACACCTCGTTTGGCAAGGTGCGTGGTGGTTTGAGAGGTTACTTAGACAGGCACATGGACTCTTGAGACGAGTTCACAAGTTTGATTTTAATAATGTATGGAGGGATATAGATATTTATCCAAATTTGACTTGTGGTAACGTCTGATTCAAGCAAAGTTTTCATTTCTCATTAGAAGCGAGGACCTTTAAACTTCACCTCGAAGTAAATGTAGGAAATTACTCTAATTGGTGCACGTTGCATTCCTATGGGGACCATATTTATCCAAATTTGACTTGTGGCAACGTAAATGCAATGGTATCTTGGACTTTTAAACTTCACTTGGAAGTAAAGGTAGGAAATTATCTAATCGGTGCATGTTGCATTTTTATGGGGAGAATATCTATTCAATGGGAGGGGAGAATATCCATCTAAAGTTTATTTTACAATTTAGTATGAGAGGATGTGTAAGTTTGTTTGTCTATTAAATTGACATGGGCTTTTTAAAAAATATAAATAAAAAACTTTAATTTTATATAGAAAAATAATATGGACTATAATAATAATAATGAATATGATGTAAGTAATTAGAAGTAAAAAATGTGAGAGTAAAATGGTTAAATCTTATACTTTTAAAAAAATTTTCAAATTATTGAAAATCTATGTTAATTAATTTATGTTGATATCAGCTTCATATATATATGGAGAGAGAAAAAAAATTGTTAAAATAAAATATTTTAATATTGTATATAAAAAAATATTCAATGTGAGTTATCAATAAAATATTTTAATATGAATTAATATTGACAGATAAATAAAAATATACTTCCTACTACCATAGACTTCCTCAGCTAGCTTTAAATTCCAACCAAAACCACCTAAGGCTAAAACGAGGTTGGTATAAAGACACTAGGGCCTTGTTAAACCATTGGGAGATTGACGAGAATGTTGCATTGCAAAACATTAATAACATTAAAAATATTGTTAATTCTAAGTTCAAAGAAAATTTGTGGTGTGAGAAAGATTTAGCACCTAAAAGAAAATTAAGATATTATAGGGAGGTCATCAACCCCACCCTAGAAGATCAAAAGCATCTCTCTGTTTTAACTAGCTCGAAGAAGAAAATTAATATAGCCAATATTAGAACGAACTCTCATGAGTTGCATAGTGAAATGGGTCATTGGGCAGTTCATGGATGGAAAAGTTTTACCATCTTTGTGAGAATAGATGAAAATCACTTCTTTGAGTGCCCCTTGTACAACCACATTAGATCTCAGTTTCAAAATCTTTGTTACAACACTGACCTTCCAAGCCTTTTACGTTGTCAAAATTATAGTGAGCTCGGGAGTCTTCTCTCCAAGCTTTTTGAGCATAGGAATAAAATCTTAAATCAAACTAAATAATTTGTTTCTTTAGGTTGGATAGAGCAAAGTTTGGTCTCAGTGGACGTAAACCACCATCATCATCATCATATTAATAATAAAAAACCATTTAATTTACACTATAAAATGTCTCGATATACATGTTATGTAAAATATTTTAATGTCAATTATATATATATTATATATAATTTAAAAAAAACCATGTGTATACCATGAAAAAATTAAGTTTATATGGTTAAAATGTTTATTTGGTCATATATATACTCTATATAACTTTCAATACAATTTAAACAATGAAAAATAACACATTATATTTTACACTCTAAAAAAATTTACACATGAAGAAATTTGAAATCTCTCGACTTATGTTAAATCTCTACTTAAATATATCTATGTTAATATAATATAAATAAATATTTTAAAAATTATATAAATAAAAATAAATATAATATTTTTAATGAATATTAATATTTTAAGAATATATAATAATAAAAATAAAATATAATATTTTTAATAACTATTTTTTAATTTATAAACCAATTTAATTAGTATTATAATCAATTATCTATTATATTAATAAAATGCACAAATTTTCTTCTAATTATCCACTAAAAAGGCTTAGAATACTTTAATCAGTAAAGGTATATAAGAATATAAGAATTTATAAAGTTTATAATAACATCGAATTATAAAGTGATATACATGTATATAAGAACTTAAAAAGTCTAAAAGATTTATAATAGCATGGAATTATAAAGTGAAAGTCTTCATTAAATATGATAAAAACAAAAAAAAAAAGTTACGTTCAAAAGTCTAGTATAGTATATAAGAGTATTCCAACATAATTATTCTAAAAGGTTTATAATACCATGGAATTTATAAAGTGAAATTCTTACTTGAATATGATAAAAAAGTAAGTTATATTTAAAAATTATGATATATAATATTTAAGAGTATTCTAATATACTATATAAGAATGTAAATTTTATAGGTTTTTAAAAGTTTAAAAAGTTTTAAAAATACAAAAAAAACTAATTGATAGAAAATTACTATCATTTATTTTTTAAATTAATGGGGTATTACATTGTTTATGCATATTATTACTCAAATCTAGAATATGAGACACTATTTTTCTCTCCCATGTTCTACTACTAAAATATATTTGATATTTGAGGGGTCAATAGGGTTTTTTTGGGCCAACTTTCTAATGATGAAACAAAGAGTTTTACAATTCTCCTCCAATTTGGACATGTATCACTTATGCTTAACCACTATGTCCATGACAATATCCCAATGTGTTGTCACATTGTTTTCAGGCTTTTGTAGCTATATATAGAACAATTGTATGGAGGCATTGTAACCATCAATTTTCCTACCATGATGATAAACTAGATTCCCAAAATATTCCCTTAGGCCCATGAGTACCCCAGATAATGGTTTGAAAATAAAGATATTTTTTCCATGGGAATTAAGAAACCACTAGCTAACTGTTGGGACAATACATGGGGAAGGGGGGAGCTCGAGAGGTCCCCTCCTACACCCAATCCAAGAGAGTAAAATCTCGATGGTAATAACCTTTATTCACCCCCAAGGTGTAGGAAACAAAGGATACCTAATTGAACAACCAAGAAGCTAGAAGGAGCTGCCCTCAATCTCAAACATTCCACTAGATAGTACTAGGTTCTTGTAATTATAGGAAGTGAGAGTCACTACTTTTGTGTGTTAGAGATCATCCAAACACCACCACATGCAAGATCAACAAACCACATAGTTGAGCCCCACTCCAAATGCATACAACACAAGGCTCAAGCCAAATAACATGAAACCTCCATGGAATTCAATGTGGGCCATATTAGTAATCTGAATGTGGCCATTGATAGAAGGGTTATCAATTCATCATTATAGTTGCAATTCATTTTAGATATCCAATAATGGCCCATCACATCAACAACTAATGTCATGCCACATATACTTGTTAATGGGAACCAAAGTGCCCCATGGGAGATGGGGTAAAATTCATTATAAGATTGGTTGTTGACATGACACAGTGTTGAAGACTATATATTATTCTAAGTAATACAACTTTTGATCTATGTTCTAATGAATTGATATCAAGTACCATATGTTGAATAAAAAATTACTAAAAACACATTCTAACTATTGTAATTTGACTTCTTTAACTTTAATTAAAAACATATAAATTTTAATAAATTCATAATTTTTTATTTTTAAAATATATTTTTGAATCAATCACCTCAATTTTACAACTCTACTTAAACAGAGAATTCCAAACGATTCATTCCAAATTCCCGAATTTTGAACAAAATTGATTAAAAATAAATAGCAGAGTACAGCGTTAAGGAAATAAAGGGAAACTGTAATGTTAGCCAATGGAAAAGTACATATAGTTGAGCATTAAATATTATTACGCGCTTAAACAAGAACTTAAACCTTCATTGCAATAGGTTTATTTAGAAAATTTATCGGGAAGTCTTAAAAGCAATCAAATGTTTCACACATCACACCCTCCTTGAAAGCTACATGGTAATCAGCATGGTATCTCTCAAGAATAGGATGCTAAAACCCTCGCAAACCATTGGTTAATTGTTTGTGTCGAGATCAATTCTTCGTAGCGAAAGGGTAATAGGCACGCAAGTTCCGTCTAGACTTATCTACCCTTAGAATTTGACGATGCCTTTTGTAAGGAGTCTGATAGAGATTGTTTTCAGAAACGCCGTTAAAGTCTTCATGGTGATTAAGGTTTCGAACCAAAATTATCGCCTCCAGTGGTTTGATTTGATTGATAGGTCGATACTAACGACTGTTGACTGCTCCCTGAGCTTTGAGCATAAATTCACACTTTCTTGATTCACACGACGCTCTGAACTCTACAGCAACGCCTGTAATGGCGAGCATGCCAGAGAAGAAGGTCTCGGCCCCCAAATCGCACAGACCCAATAGATGAAAGACTGAGGAGATTACTTTGTGAGATCTGTCAGCCTGGTAAATAAAGATGAAACCCAATATTCTGATGGAGAGGTACGAATTAGGGCGCCTGCTCGGGCAAGGGACGTTCGCCAAGGTCTACCACGCCAGAAACTTCAAGACCGGGGAGAGCGTTGCCATTAAAGCCATGGACAAAAAAAAGATCCTCAATGTTCAAATGATGGAGCAGATTAAAAGGGAGATCTGGGTAATGAGATTGGTCCGGCACCCCAACATCGTTCGGCTTTACGAAGTCATGGCGACCAAATCGAAGATTTATATCGTCATGGAGTATGTTGAGGGCGGCGAGCTCTTCGACAGGGTTGTGGAGAAGGGGAGACTGAAAGAAGAGGAGGCGAGGAAGTATTTTCAACAGCTGATACGAGCAGTGGATTTCTGCCACAGCCGGGGTGTGTACCACCGGGATTTGAAGCCGGAGAACGTTTTGTTGGACGGCAACGGGGATGTGAAGGTCTCAGACTTCGGGCTCAGCGCGCTGCCTCAACAGTTCGGGCAGGACGGCCTTCTCCACACGGCATGCGGCACACCGGCCTACGTCGCACCGGAGGTCTTTACAAAGAAGGGCTACGATGGTGCCAAGGCCGACATCTGGTCGTGCGGGGTCATACTGTTCGTGCTCATGGCGGGCTACCTGCCGTTCCAAGAGGCGAATCTGATAGCGATGTATAAGAAGATTTACAAGGGAGACTTCAAGTGTCCGCCATGGTTTTCCTCCGAAGTCCGAACGCTCATCCTCCGGTTGCTGGATCCGAAGCCCCAGACAAGGATCACCATTGCGCAGCTGATGCAGGTCCCCTGGTTCCAGCGGGGCTTGAAGCGCCCGCAAACCCACAAAGATGTCGATGTCGGCTCGGTCTTCTTCACCCCCAAGCTGACTCATCTCAATGCCTTCGACATCATCTCCCAGTCGCCAGCGTTCAATCTCTCGGGGCTGTTCAAGAACGAGGTCGAGGAGCAAGAGGAAGAGTCGAGGTTCACGTCGACTCAGCCGGCATCGAGCATAATGTTGAAGCTGGAAGAGATCGCTAGGCTGTTTCGGTTCAGCTTCAAGAAGTCAGAGGACTGTAATTTGAAGTTACAGGGGTCACCACAGGGGCGGAAGGGCCCTTTGTGTATTGATGTCGAGATTTTCGAGCTCACGCACTCGCTTTTGCTGGTGGAACTTCTTAAGACCGAGGGGGATACGCTAGAGTACAGTGAGTTCTACAGCCATGATCTGAAGCCCGGTCTGAAAGACATCGTGTGGACGTGGGACGGTGACAGTAAGTTGAATAAATAGTTGAAAGTCGTTGTATATATCTGAATCTGATCATCATTACTATCCTGACATGGTTTTAACCCTTTTTCTTCCTTACCACCGATATGGTTGGTTTGGTTTATGACTGAGTGTAGATACGGACGTGTTAGAATGTGATTTAGGGTTTGGCATAAACAGCTAAGGAAACAGTGAGTCAGATTGAATCTCAGATGTACTAGGTGTTCAGCGTATTTTAAGGGTCATGTATATAATTAAAAAGCATCCATATAATATACAGAGAAGGTAAATTATTCGAATAATGGAAAGTAATTAATATAGTTTAAGTTGTTCTTCTATTTGTTTTTGTTGGAAGTAATATTTCTATATATTGTTGTTTTTTGGAAGTAATCTTTCTAGTGAGTTAGAAATAACGTTTTCATGTTGTTGTATTGTTTTTTTTGGAAGTAATCTTTCCAGTGAGTTAGAAATAATGTTCCAGTGAGTTAGAAATAATGTTTTCATGTTGTTGTTGTGAGTTGTTATGGTAAATTTTTAAGGGTCATTCTGGTTATTTTGAATTGTCTATAAACCATAGATCCACTTTCTATTCTATAATGTACCTAGGATCACATATTGTGTTGTGTGTAATCACTCGTAACATGGTATTAGAGGTTGATTTGAGACTCCTTGAATGTGTGACTCTGGATCGTCGATCGTTTTAATTAGCCAGGTTCGTTGATGATGTCCGAGGCCGCAGTGGTGTTGAATCATTGTTGAAAGAACTGGATCTGTCATTTCTAGTGGTTGCGCGCTTTCATAAATTCAGATCCTTACTAGCACGGGCAATTCCATTGGTAGCAGTGTTTTCAAACCCTGCAGAGCCCAGCGCACTCTCGGTATTCAATGGTAGTTTGAAGGCTTGCAATCGTCCCTCCGCCGAATCCGCTTTCAGTAGTAAATCATTGCCATACTAAGGAAATCTTGGCCACAAGCTGTCGCACGGATCAGATCAACTGTGATCTCTGAGAAATAGCCGCTCTTCCCAAATCTCAAATATTGACACCCGTGTGTGATGGAAAATCATCCTCAATGATAATTTCATAGCTTGGTATATATATTTCTTGTTTATCTCCATCCAAGGCTGGAAGAACCACTGTGAATTTACAGAGATGACAAGGTCGTGAGTTGAATTAAATTGACATTTGTTCTTGAAATTAAGGAGTCTCTACTAGTCTCACTAGATTTTCTGAAAAAGACCCCGCTTTCGTTTTGCCTTTCCTGAATTCGATTTTGCTCAATTTTCGTTTTGACATCCTAATATTTGGTCCACAGTGTATAAGAGTAAAGTTGTTTACAATAGCGTGGGAAAATTGACGTGCTCAACCTCAATGGCGGCCATCTTTCCGTGCATTAGAGTTGGCCGGAATATTCTGGGATCTAATGGAGATGTATGGGTGTGGTGAATGAAATATTCCAGGAATCTACAATCAACTTAAATTTAAGGTTTAAACTTACCTCTCAATAGCAAAGTCTTACCGCTAAATGGCAAAGTCTCATTCATGGACAGAATCTCCTATTGCTGCAACGCCCAAGCCAACAACGATTAAAACTTTCGCAATGTCTCCACCATGGAAGACTTATTCTAGCCATAGTTTTCCATGTTTAAGCATCAATGCTTCCTATTTTCTCAGGCTCGTTAGAAGTACACGAGGTGATAGGGTATTCCATGAACACCATCGATCATTATTGGTTGGAAGACGTCGGCACAACAGCGGAGGATGGAATATGGATGTCACTTCATGCATTATTTGTTGGAGGGCATTATCAGATCACATTATTTTATTGCGACTTGTTCGGGTTCTCGAAAATTTCTGACAATTGTGGGAAGAGTTTCAGTTTAGTGGAGAATGGTTAATTGGTTTTGCTGTCAAGAGGGTTGTAAGTTTACTTTTGGGGTTGTGTTTATTGTGTGCTGAGGATATAATTGTATATAAATAATGCAGAGTTAGCATTAGCAATAGCATTTGATGTTGCAAAGGAAAAGCATAAATGATAAGAAATTATTGAAGATAAAATTTAGGAAATAAAATTTGTTCAAATTTATGAATAAAGAGAAATGACTAACATGGTGAAAACAAGAAGTATAGAAAACCTAAAAGAAGCTTGGATGAGGATCTAACATGGAATCTGAAAAAGCCTAGTCATATAGTCATATGGAATCTGAAAAAGCCTAGTCATACAATCATTTTAGATTGTCTTTGCATGCTTAATAAGACAAATTTTGGACACAAGAAATAATATTTTCATATGCTGGATTATTCAGAATTTTGGACAAGAGGAATGAATTTTGACATAAAAGAAATATATTGTTTAAGAGAAGATAAAAATAAGATGACTTCACATTCCATGGCGAAGGTGGAATCTTTCCTTTGTCTTTGTGTCTAGAATGTTGCATTATTCAGAATTTTGGACAAGAGGAATGAATTTTGACAAAAAAGAAATATATTGTTTAAGAGAAGATAAAAATAAGATGACTTCACATTCCATGGCAAAGGTGGAATCTTTCCTTTGTCTTCGTGTCTAGAATGTTGCATTTTCCTTCAAGATGAAGGTAAGAGTTTCTCAAAGATAACATGATTGCCTTCACATTCCATGGTGAAGGTAGGATCCTTCCTTCGTCTTCATGTCTACAATGTTGCATTTACCTTAAAGGCGAAGGAGTTGTTAAAAGATAAAAAAAACCACCTTCACATTCAATGGTAATGGTAGGATGTGTTCTTTGCCTTCATGTTTATAGGGTTTCACTTACCTTTAATGTGAATGAAAGACTAAAACTAATTCAATTACACTATAGTTTGTTCATAAAAGACTTTAGTAAACCAAAGATTAGTATGAACCATTATGAATTTTCATAAAGTTTTTCATTTAAGCTCACCTTATTTCATGTATGCATATAAAGAATAAAGCTAACCAAAAGTCTGATTTCATCGTCTTTTTTATTCACATACAAAGAAAAAATCTAAATAAGAAGTCTTAAGAGAAAGAACCAGTGACGCTAAAACCAAGTCTGATAAAATTAAGATCTCTCTATTTCATCTTTTTGGTGAAAAGGATAACTCCAAATTTCACAGGCTTGTTAACACTGGGATTGTTGGACTGAAATAAATGGAAACGCATATGGAAGACCACCATTTCGAATATGGTCACAAAGAGCTGCAACAAGGGAAGCAGGGTATTCATCCAGATATGGGTATTATTATGAGTGGATGCCAAACTTACGAGACATTTGTTGATGCTTGGCTTGAAGGGGATCATAATAAAGCATATGGAGCATTCAATAATGATATTCAGACAATCCTGGAACAACATGGGAAGGATCCCATTGGCAACAAGGAATTGGTTTTGGGTGCGAGAAAATCTCTTGTGGAACAAGGGTATTCATAACATCCATGCCTATACTGCAGTGACATGAAGGTCATTGTCCCTTTCATGCACTAGAAATCAATGAAGAAGTGACCAACTCTGATGATATCCACAACATTCATAATAAAGTGTCAGCGTAGATACAATAGATATAAATATTGTTGATGATGTCAATCATTATTAGAAATACCCGTGATCTTAAATATATTTATTCCATGCCATGCTGTGTATCTTGGTTTATTTAATTCAACTTGAGAGTGCAATTAATTTATGCCAAAATTTCTCCTACTACTTAGAAATGGTAGACCAATGCATAAGCATTCAAATCGTTATCCATTAACAGGGTGGATTTCAACCAACCGTGTGCCTAGTGATACCCATTTTGGAAAAAAACTTTTGATAAGTATGACAAGGTCAAGTTGCATGTCAGTGCATGTTCAGTTTAGCAGGGACAGGTGTTAGAGAATCAGATTGCTATCAGTTGTGACTATAGT
>APFE031428496.1:0-74688 GCA_000404065.3 Pinus taeda
TAGCATTTGCTTCCAAAGATTTTGAAGTGCTTTACCGAAGGAGTCTTACCATTCTAGAGCTCATGAGGAGTTTGAGTGCTGTTCACCCGGACATTTGTTTTGTTGAGAATAACAACCGCAGCATGAGCAACTTCACCCCAGAAATTTGCGGGAGTTTCTGATTCATCAAGCATAGCACGAGCCATTTGTTGGACTGTTCTGTTCATTCTTTCCACAACTCCATTTTGCTGAGGAGTTCTAGCTGTAGAGAATTCTCTTTTTATCCCATGTTCTTCACAGAAATCAAAAAATTCATTTGAGGTAAACTCCCCAGCTCTGTCGGATCTGAGGGCACTTAATTTTGTGACCCGATTCATTTTCAGCCAAGGCTTTGAAGGCTTTGAATTTTTCGAATGCTTCATCTTTGTGCTTCATAAGTCCTAACCAGACAAACCTGGAGAAATCGTCAATGAATAATATCAAGTATTCTTCTCCTCGAGGTGTTATTTTCCTGAAGGGACCGCAGGTATCTGTATGTACTAGCTCAAGAGGCATGCTAGTCGATCCTTCCTTCTCTGGAAAGTTAGTTCTGGTTTTTTTTCCAAACTGACATGATTTGCATATGGTATTGTTGGGAATTTTGATATCTGGAAGATCACGAACAGCCTGATATTTGCATGCTTTCCTTATTTGTGAAAAGCTTAGATGCCCCAACCTTCGATGCCATAACCAGTGCTCATCATCCTTGCTTAGATAGCATTGTTGTTCTCCTTCTTCAAATATGTATAGATTGTTTGGAGTTCTTTTGCCTTTGATCACTGTTTTACCTGTATCAAGATCACAAACAAAACATCCATTTGATCTGAATATCACCTCGGTTCTTTGATCACACATCTGGCTAACACTTAGAAGATTATGCTTTAATCCATCAACATACAGAACATTTCTAGCCTTGACCTTTTCTTTTAACCGAGTAATGCCTTTTCCTTTTATAGTTGCAGGAGTATCATTTCCAAAAGAAAGTTTCTTTCCTTTTTCTAGAGCAGAGTAAGACTCACGTTTTTCTTTATCACCTGTCATATGCTTCGAACATCCACTGTCAATGTACCATAGATTTTCTTGTCCCTCTGCATAAAATTCTATCCCACATCTTTCTGTTTGAGGTTCCTTTATTCTCCATGTTTTGGTGCTTGAGGCTTGTTCCTTTTTCTGCTGAAACTTGCTCTTGCATTCAGAATCTTCATGACCAAAGTTATTGCAAATAGAACATTCAACTTCATTTTCAGAAGCCGAAAAGTTGTTATAGGTCCTTTCTGTAATCCCGATCATACTTCTTTGTTTTTGAGCTTCTCTAGTCATGATTGTTTTATATGCAACACATTGAGATGCTTTGTGACCAAAGTTATGACAAGAAAAACATTGTCCATTGAAGAAACTTCTACGGTTATCAAATATACTGGCCAAGTGATTGTAATCTCTATTGTTATTCATTCTTGAACCAAATTGAGAAGACTTTACCTGTGGCTGGTTGTAGCTTTTGTTCACCCTTAAAAGAGATTGCCCCTGATAGCCTTTGTTTGCAATTTGTCCCTGCTTTACCTGATAGTATCCATTGTGCTTTTGCTCACTCCTTTTCGCTGCATCAAGATAACTTTTTGAAGTGGATGCTTGAGAAGTTTCTCCATTATAGCCCAGACCTGTCTTGTTTAGAGGAGAACGCTATACATTTATAATCTAATCCAGAGTTTCAAATCCTTTGACAAACTTAAGATTAATAGCTTTTGTTTTCTCAATATCTTTTCTAAGAGCAACAATTTCACCTTCTAACTTTTCAAAATGTTTTTCCTTTTCATCAATTTGAAGTTGTAGAGTATCAATGATCATATTCTTTTCTTCTATACATCTCTTGAGTCTAGTAATTTCTTCAAAAAGGTTATCCACATCTATAGCATCCATATAATCATCATCTTCAAATGCCATTAACAGTTTATATTCATTACCTCGTTCATCTTCATCACTATTGATAGACCATCACTATCTTCATGAGTGTAGTAGCTTTCTTATTTGCACCCTGTTTCTTGTTCCATCTAGCAGGTTCCTTTCCTTTATCCTTATAAGGACATTTTGCAGCATAATGACCTACTCTTCCACAAGCAAAGCATTTAAAAGGTAACTTACCTCTGAACCTTCCAGAACCCCTTTGAAGATTTCTGACAAAATTTGATTCTTCTTCTTCTTCTTCTGGTACGTGACTTGCTTCATAATAATCTCCTTTGCCTGACGCCTTGAAAGCAGCTTCTCTTCTATCTGATGGACCTCCCTTTCTCATTTCATAAGCAGTTAGAATTCCATGTAGCTGAGACATAGTAAGAATTCGTAGATTTTCCTTTTCTTCAATTGCAGATACTTTAGATTCAAACTTGGGGGACAATGACCTTAGAACCTTTTCAACCACAATAGCCTCTTTTATTTCTTCACCCAAATTTTTCATGCAATTAACAATCTCATCTACCCGAAGAAAGTAGTTAGCCACACTTTCATCATTATACATCCTGAGATTCTCATACTGAATCCTGAGAGTTTGAAGTTTAGCACGCTTTACCTGTTCATCTCCTTCGTAGCTCAAGACAATCTTGTCCCATATTTCTTTTGCTGATTTATATTGCATAACCTTCACAAACTCTGTTTGAGATAAGCATCCCAGCAAAGTATTGACTGCTTTAGCATTTGTTTCATATTTCTTCTTTTCGGCCGCATCTGTAGGAGTAGCTGAAGGAAAAGTGTAGCCTGTCTCTATGATATCCCAAACATCCGTACCAAGAGATTGAAGATATGCAGTAACTCTTACCTTCCAATAATTGAAGTTTGTCCCATCAAAAATCAATGGCCTGATAGATGCTTCCCTCTCGTAGTTGCACGTGATGAAAGATCTTCCTTCAAGCGATCAAGCTTCTTCAGAAGGACCTGCTTTGATACCAATTGTTGAAAATAATACTGAGAGGGGGGTGAATCAGTATTATCTAGTTCTTTTAACAAATCTTCCTTATTTATACTTTGAATTATTTATATCAGTACCATAAAATAATGAGCATGAATCAAGAAAAATAGACAGTCACATCAAAGAACACCAGATATAAGGTGGAAACCCAATGTGGGTGAAAACCACCTGCTGCAATATGTCTCTATCTTCTTTCAAATTAGAAACTCCTTTTACAATGGTCTTGTACTGGTGCAGTCCTTTACCAGTACACAGGCTGCAACCTGCAGAGAGCTACAACTCTCTCTCGTTTTCCAGTCTCTCCTGAAAGGGAGCTACAACCCCCTACTTCTTTTCAAGGACCACTTTTCATAAATTTTCAAACTGGATCCATATACATCAAATGATCATCAAGTACATATAAATTACAGTCAGCTGCAGTAACCAGATCAAAATAACAAAATTGAACCCAGAACACCTTATCAACAGAAAAATTCAGTCAACAGAAGATCTTAAGACAGATACGCAGTTTTCCTTTCACTGGCCTGCGTCGCTACACACTTCATCCTCTGCTTCTCTGCGTATACTCGCAGAGCTCCTTCTGCTGCATTGTGTGACCACGCACTGCTTCTTCTACTGCGCTGCGTACAGTACACACCCAAATGCACTATCGCGCCGCGTACTTCACTGAAGCCACGCACCCAAAGACACTATCGCGCCGCGTACTTTTTCTGAAGCCACGCACCCAAAGACACTATCGTGCTGCGTACTTTTTCTGTGCGTATGCACCTGAACCTCCGTTGCTCTGCGTACCCACGCACTGTGCCTTCGTCGCCTCTGCGTACCCACGCACTGCGCCTTTGTCTCCCCTGCGTACCCACGCACTTATCCTTCTTCTGCTCTGCGTGCCCACGCACTCGCACCGTTGCGTACCTCTGATTAGGGCCGAAATAAAGTCAGATGCTCAGATCTGATCTTGCGCTCGAGATATCACCCTTCACAGATTCGCTTTCCACTTCACTTTCATATAGATCGAGCTTTTGAAACAATACCCCAATATTTCAGATCTTAAGATATTCAACCCAAAAGCATACACAAGCCAAATGATCTCCTTTGCTTTATATAGGCAAGCTCTTCCTCAAATCATGGACCAATACCACAGGCCAAAACCATAATAATACAATACCGTCGGCTAAATACCAAGGGTTAAACATAAGAAACCCCACGTGTGCTTTTCTTTGCCTTGAAATGAGTGCACTGGGGGTACGCACCTCCTGAACGACTGACCTGCGTGTTTGGCCGCGGTCTCTGCACGGCGTACTTGCGGGTACGCATCTTCTGAACTGTTCTCCTGCGTACTTCTTAATTTTCATCATATTGAGAGCCTTGCCATGGATGTTGCCATCAAGTACAACATCTGTAACATATAACCTCACCAGAAACATAATGCCAACAATTTGAACCAGTCACCTATCGCAAGGAGTGCCTTAATCGTACACCCATTCACCGTCAATCCAAAGCCCCATGGGAAAAATAAAAACTATTAAAAATAACTCAGAGACATTTATAGAAACGTCAGAGTCAATTCATCTTTTAGCAGTGGAAAGGTTTAGATGGAATGATATTTAAAGGAAGGTATTTGTCAGGGCAAGGATAAAAAGGAAGGTGGAAAAGTAAAAAACAAAAATTGTAACTTTTAAAGGTGTCAAAAAAAGTTACAACATCATCTATATTATCAAAAATCACAACGAAAAAAACACGAGACATAGGGTAAATGTTTAGTTCATTTGTCGAAAGGGGCTTCCATGTTTCAGAGATCTATTTGTGATGTTCAACTAGCCGTGACTGGTGCCCATTAAACATGCAAACCAAGCCATGCTTCAATTTTTTATTTTTTCACAATAGAAAGGTTCCTCATTTGTAGGAACATTAAGGGAAGAAATTTCTTGAACCACCGAAAGACCAAAACCAAATTTCAGCATGGAACTGTATGAAACCAAAGAAGAAGAGATAACTTGATTGACAACGATACTTATAAAAGAAACTTCCCTTTTTGCTGAATCACAAGGATTCACCATTGAACAAATTGTAGAAGAGATATGCAAAAAAATCATGCAAACAAAGAAAAGATTGGATGGCTAGGGCGAAACCCTAGCTACTGTAAGGGTTTCCAAAGCTCCTTCCATCTTATTTGACATGTCATTTTTAGCAAAAATGTTGTTAAATGTATATTTTTTAATTATTATTATTTTTATTATTTTTGTATCCCAGAGAAACCTAACAACCCTTTTGACACATAACTACTAGTAAATATGTGGGGGTCTATGACCTATCCTCCTCTCCACAAAGTTTGACACAATTGTGGGGATTTGAACCTTGGATCTCCTAGTTTTCAACTATTTCACATTATTTCAATCATTAATTGAATTTCCGCCCTGGGATATATATATTTTTAATTATATCCATCTGCAGAATGTGTACTTTTTTGTCATATGTTTAAAAGTACTTTTTTTCAAGAAAAATCATAATTTTCATTATTAGAATTGAAATTACATTTTGTATATGCATCGAGATTCATTCAAAAGAGATGTTTGGAAACAGTCATCCCTAAAAAAAACATAAGGAGCAAGCTTGTCTGGCCTATTCATAACATTGTAAGGTAATATCAATACTAGAGAAGATACATAAGTAAAAAAGGGATATTGTTGTTCAAAAAGTTCGCGAAGGAGAACCAATGTTAAAATATTAGATACATCACTAAAATAAAATTAGAGATCTGCTTGCATGCCTTCTATAAAAGGCTCGTGGTAGTACTCATAGTGTGTGTCTCCCACTTGTTCCACAATCTTCCACGAGCCCAAGTTCTTCTTCGTGTCCACCTTGGATAGGCTGTCAACAATGGAAATCCTCTCACTGTATATATGACAACCTGAAATCTAGTCAAAGCCTCACTTTAGTTCCATAATCTCGTCCAAAATGGGGATCAGTGTGTGCATGTGACATCTGGTGATCGTGTTAAACCAATTAATAACAACCATAGAATCCCCAAATATTTGAATATGCTTGGATCCCTTTTTAGTAGAAAAAAGAAGTAAAAGCTTTAGACCGTATAATTCAAAATTCCCTACCAAGCTCACTCTGAAGTTTGAAGAAATGATTTTCATTGATTTAAAGAACCACACTGCCCTGGTAGTTTCCCTCAACTAGGGAAGTCCCATAAAAAAATGCCCAGGGTGAGCTCGATCCACTTCTTCAACCATGATATTCCTCGATCTGTGGATAGATACTGCATCATAAATTAAATCAAATATGGCTAACACTTGAGTTGCCACCTTTTAAGGGATTGAAGAATTTTCCTGAAATATGGCATTATTTTGAACAATCCAAATACCTCGATTTATGATATGAGGAAGGTTTCTAAACTTTTTTGTGCCTGCACAATCCCACCAAAGTTTCCAAGCTTTGTTACAAGAGATACATTGCCACATGGAATTTAAAAATAATGATTGAACTATGATATTCCGAACAACAAAAGTGAAGGGGCATACCAAAATAAGGTGTTCCACTCGTTCATCTACTCCTTTACATAGTGTACCCAAGCCTGGACCTACAAAGCATCTCTTTTTTAAATTTTCATTCGTGAGAATTTTGTTTTCTAAAATACAACAAAAGTTAGGATTTTTAGACAACTCGATTTCTGTAACTTCTTCAACCACCAGGCTGGAGATTTTTCCGCTCTGTCAACATTGATAAATAAGTATCCCAACTTTGGCTAGTATTCCCCATGAGAATAATGAACAATGTGTCGACCCTATCCCTCAATCTTACATGAGAAGAATTCATCACAATTATGAAATTCTGCAACTGTCCATGCCATTAAGTGTTTATTTTTATTTTTTTAGTGAAAATTATTTTATGTGTATTGAAGTATTAATAACGATACAAAAATAAATAAAAAAAACTAACTTCAAAATATTAATTTTATTATTTTTTTGAACTTGCAAATAAGTTGAAAATTTCATTACAAATAAACATTGCAAAGAAAAAAAATACAAACTTGGAAAACCCTTAACAAACCAAACATCTCAAGAAGAAAAAGATGAAGAAGAAGAAGACAACTTGAAAAATGGTTAAATAATCAACATTTAAAAAAAATGTGCATACTCAAGACATAAGAAAATTTAAAATGTCAAAAATATGTCTCTGAAAAAAAGGGGTTGATGTTGCATCAACACTTTTCAAAATCAACATGAAATTCACTGACATTTAATTTTTTAATCTATAACTAATACATAATAAAATTTAAATTGTAAAAAAAAACCCCTCTCCCCCACCCCACCCAAAAAAAAATGGGTTGATGCTACATCATTACTTTTCAAAATCGACATGAAAATCATTAACATTTAAAAAAATGACCATACTTAATACTTAAGAAAATTTAAAGTGTAAAAAATATGGTAAAAATTGGTTGATGCGACATCAACACTTTTCAAAATTGACATGAAAACCATGATTTTTTGTGACCTCTAAAAAAATAGGAACTTGGTATAATTTTCATTAACTTGGTAACTTTGTTGTGGTAACACAATTTATTGAACAACACTTCATTACTAGAATTGGAGTGCCAACGTCTCTTGCTTTTGGAAATGCTTCCAATTTCTCACCAATGAAAATATCTAAATTTTATTTCGATAGAAATATCATTTTACGACATTCTTCTAATGATTATCCACAAGGAAATGGAGTCAAGCAACAAGAATTTGATTTGAAACATTAACAAAACCATAGTTGAACATAGTGCAACTGACATAATGCTTTATGCAGTGCTCTTTGGGCTAGCTGGGTGACCCTAAAATCTTTGCTTGGAGCTTCACCTTACTTCTTAGTATGTGAGAAAGAAACTGTACTCCCTCCCCACCTTTATTTTTCTGTATTTCAAGTTTATCAAGATTCCCATGGTCTGTATTCCCCTACTATTCAAAGCCAAATTTATACTCTTCTGAATCTCGAGGAGGAAAGGCAAAAGGCCCGTTCCAAATCTCCCATCCACCAACAAAGAATCAAGAGGTGGTTCAATAAGAAGTCTCCAAGTGACAAAGAATTCCAAATAGTTGATCTTATGTTGAATTGGGATAAATCCTATGAAGACAAAAGCAAGAGTACCAAGTTCCAATCCCTCTGGCTTGGTGCATTCTTCATCTATTAGCTTGGCCTCAACACTTATCTATTGCAAATGGCCAAGATTTGAAAGCTTATTTTAGATGACAAATTCTTGGGTTGTTTTACCTTGTACATATTCTAATGAATGCTTTTTCTTTTATTTATTTTTTCCATATTGTTCCTTTGTTTTGAATTCAAATGTCAAACCCTTGTACATAAATAACTAGGTTTGTACTTAAATAACTCACCCATATAAATGAATAAATGATGTACTATTGATGCTGTGACTGCGTTTATAGTAATTGTTCACTAGTTGGCTAACATTTAATCTCTATCAATTGGTTAATTCTTAACCATATGTATGATCTTGCATGGTTTATATGGAAAATAATAATTGAATCTTGTCGGGAACTCTATTAACCTAGTAAAACCTAAAATTTTAATAAAATCTCTGCAACTTGATTCGTCTTGAATCAATAAATTATGCACATGTATGTGTCGACCCATTGGTTGGAGAAGGTACGGGGAGAAAAGTGAAATTGTGAGCAAGCACATTTAAGAAAATCTTAGTCTTTTAAAAACAAGGAATGACCCATCTGTTTCATAAATCTAATTCGAGATCCCTCATACACCATAATAATGCAAAAAAATTGCATGCAAATAAAATCAATAAAAAGGTAAAGGAATGAGAAGGGATTCTCGAATGATGCACATAACTTTTTTGGGGGAATGGATGCTCATTGGAAGTGAAGAAATGCTTGTGTTCATTGAGTGATTGCATCAGGGTGATGGACTGTCACTGGCAGTGAAGCAATGCTCATGTTCCTTGAGTGACTCCATCGGGGCTATGGACATTCGCTGGTAGTAGGGAAACACAAAATACACATATTAATTCTTAGAGTTTTAAATTCACATGCATAATATATCCATTTCTCATTGAATCTTTTGGTGTTCGATTTTTGTTACAATTAGTGTGTTATGAACCAAGACCAAGATAGCTAACAGAGAGACTAAAATCTCTAACCGAGATCAAGTATTTGAATATGTGATACCCAAAAAGTCAAAGGAATACTTCCCAAACATGTTAGACTCTATTATAACTAAAGGCTGAACCAAAGATGCTGAGTTTCTACAAGTGATTCGCCAATTGTTGTAGTTGCTACAAGAACCCTAAATATATTTTCCAAGAGACAAATTTTAGTGTCCCTTCTTTCAAAATATTAAACATCTATATGATCTATCCCTTAAATATATTCTTCATATCTTTAATCTGCATGGATGGGAAGGATCTTTAACTAATATGAAAGAATGAATGGTGCATCACATCCTTGTAGTATAGCGCATCACAACCTTGCAGTATGATGGATCGCAACCTTTCAACCCTACAATGTAGTTCTCTATTTTAGATCATTTTGCGACAGTGCAATAAATGCACATTAAATGCGCCCCATATGTTGGAAATATATACAAACTCCCCCATACCATTCATTTTCACCATAAATATCACAAATCTGCTTTGGTGTCTTGCACCACACACTTTGATAGATCTTCCCTATCATTTAGAGTTGCGTTGTGCCACCAAGATTCATAATGTATGTGCCACATGCAAGGTATGTACCATGAACCTGACTCCTACATTCATCATTTTGTTAGTAAGCCTAGCATTATAGTATTTTCTTGCACCCAATCCTTTTCTTGACCCTTTTCCTCCCATACATATGTGTGTGTGTGTGTGTGAATGCGACCCAACACTACTCATCCCTTATGATATTTAGTTTATTTTTCAGCTCCACAACCATCACATCATGATTTCTTATTTTATTTCTATGCCTCCACCTTGCACAACACACAACACATTTAATTTCAACTAGTTTATCACATCGCAAATCTATTTTGCAGTCTACGTTTTCATTTTACACCGTGACAAAACTTCCTTGAGTATCATGTGACAATAGTATGTGATGCATCACATCACATACCAAAACCCACACCGCATCACATCACAAATCTATTTTGCGTTCTAACTTTTAATTTTGTGCCACAACACAACCTCATCGATTATCTTGCGATAAGGACATGCAACATAATACATAACTGTATCACATTACTAAGACTTATTATGTCTCATCCTTTCTCTACAACCTGAATTCCTTTCTTGCACCATAACGCACTCCAAAGTCTCAGTCTACACTAATTTATTGTCGCTATACACCTATTTATTATGTTGTTATCTAATTTATCTATCATAATGAATGATTTTATCTTCTAGGTTCAATAGAGTTTCCATATTTAAGCATATCCTCATCTAAAGATAGGGCTCCCCCAAAAAGTAAGACTTGGAAAAGAAATTGTGGAGGAAGGATTAGAAGATAGTCCCGTTGCTTCAATGCCTACTTATGGTGATAGAGGGTGATTTATTGACAAATATTTATCCATTAGTTGGTCCAATATATATCACCTATTCATGTCAAGGAGAGGACACCCTGATGGAGAAGAAGATATCAATGTTTATCAGAATGTTAAAAGATCATGGCTACACAAAGTCGTATCTCATGCAACAATATTTCCATGTGGGGAAACCACTGCTTGGATCATTGAATTCATTGACATCAGGGACATAACTATTAGAGACAATAATGGAAACAACATCACTACACTCATGTGCCCTTGAATACATGAATATTATAAACTACCTAATCATCTAGTGGTTCTATCAATGGGGCGGTATCACAAATTCAATCTAAGCAACAAAGATATTTTAATGAGTTGGTGGTAGGACTCCAACAAATTTTAGAGAAAGGATAAAAAATATATATAAAACAAAGCTACTTAGGAAATATTATTAGCTGGTTGTAACTATGTGCTGCAGACTTTATGGAAAGGCCATTACAGAGTTCTTTGAGGAGATTTGGGTGTCACTTATGTATACATGTGCCCACGAAGGAGTTATATTCAACTGGGTTGAAATAATTTCAACATCCATCTAGGCTAGGGTGATATAGGTCCAAAATATAGGAGATGGAAATTAGTTAGAGTTCTATATGGCTTCATATCTACTTGAATGTGTAGGTTCCATATGCGAATTCAACATGATGGGTGGAACTAGAACCTTTCCCTCAACATTCAACTGATGCATATCTATTACAAAGAGTTGTGGGAAAGTTAACATGTAGCATCATACATGAGAATAGTTGAAGGCACAATTTCATGTTATTCCACATTCTATTTGATCATGATTCATCTTGTATGCCAGATCACGCTAAAGAAAAAATACAAGAAGTAGTTGATTGGTTTTCTCCAACAGATTCTATATACATTATAGTTTTTAGATCATGAAAACCTTCACATCAAGTCTTATATTCGTCACTCATAAGATAATTCTACAAGAGGTTGTGTATCAAGTAACCACAAGTGTTGGAGGTATGATAGCATGGATAAAGAAAGCATCGTGGCCTACATACCCATTTTATGTAGGCATGCATTGTGTAAGGAATTTCAAAGTGGCTCAGGTTGAAGCAACAGATCTAGAGCGTTTCAAGTTTGGAGATCTAGACTTTCATAGATATGACCTGAGAAGTGTAGTTGTAGTCCATTGCTCCCAATCCAAGCATAGGCTAACTTACTCATCACAAATCAATGAAGACAAGGAAAATATAAAGAACTATTATAATGTTGTAGAATCCCTGGGAAACACAAATGACTTCCAACCCATGAATGAATATGAACCCGAAATAGGAGAACCTTCCAAAGGGAAGGAGGTAAAAGATTAGAACACTGCTCAAAAAAGAGAAAGAGAAAAGGAAACAACTAAAAAGGAAAAGGAAAAAAAATGAAAACATGACCTATAGTTGAAGAAAGAGTGGGAGAAGAAAGAGAATGTAGAAGTAGAACAAAAAGCAAGAGAAGAAAGAGACAGGTTAAAAAAGGAAAAATAAGAGAAGAAGAAACAAGAGGAAAAGTGGCTCAAAAGGGAGATATTAGAAAAACAAGCCCAAGAGGAGGAAAGGCTAAAGGAGCAAGAAGAACATGAAGCTCAGGATGTAGGCAATTATGAATTTCCCAACATGGATATTTCCATCAACCTCACTTTCAATGCCATTAAGAAGAGGTCATTTTCCACTTGGAGAAATGGGCGTCACTGTAGGTGATGAAAATAAAGTGATGAACTTAGTAAGCTTCCGATTCAGCATAAATATCAATAGGATTTTCCAAGAGAGAAGGATATATCTGGCCTAGGAACTGGAAAATCCTATCTTGGTAACCACAAAAAGGAACATAGTGTCCAATACCCTAGATAATGTGTTGGCCATAGCCTCAATAGATATAACCTTTTCCTCAACCACATAAGAGAAAATCAAACATTTAATGGAAAATGTTAAAGAATAGGATAAGATCATGAGAAAGGCACATCCAAGAAATTGAAAAGTTGTGCAAGGAAAATTAAGCTCTATTGGCCTCGATCTCTTGTGTCAAAGATTATAATTTTTTTTTTTTGGAAGAAAATAAACCGTTAGAAGACATTGTGAAGAAGATGTATCGGGAACTTGGAACACTCTAGAAGATGGCTTCCATGGTCATATAAGTTTAAAAATTAAGACAAAATGTGTGCAACTAAAGGATACCTTAACAACCATCGATATAATGCATGAGTGGAGTACATAACACCGAGATTCACTTGAGACTTTTGCAATGAAAGATGAATTGGCTAGAGAAAGTGATAGAGTGGAGATTAGACTTGCGATCTAACCTCAAGAAAAGATGGAGAGATATGTGATGAAAATTTTGGGCACTTATCAAAAACAACACAACATGATGAAGAGGCTAATCAAAGTTTACAAATTAGTTTCCATCAAAGCATGGGGAGAATTGAACCCCAAACAAGAATCAAGTGTGAAATATAGGAGATGATGCATGCACGAAAATTGTCTATCACAGAGAATGATACAAAAGCGACCAAATAATCATTAGAACAACACGTAGTGGAGACCACACAATTACACGCAATGCTTACTTCATTATATAATGTCTTATTTTACCTTGACTATGAGACCAACACTTCTATCTTATTTTGAATTTTGAGACATAATATATGGCTTCTAATTTATTTTTGAGGACGTCAAAATTGATGATCCTGTGCTTATTCTACTATTAGAAACCCATGTGATGATGATTATGATGTATTTATTTTGATTTAAATATGAATTGCATTGATGCTTATGTTACATATGGATGTTGATGAATTCAATGATGTTATATCATGCTTATTATTTTTGGACTGGATATTACTAACAATTGTTTGAGTGTGGTAGGAAGTCACCTTGGAAAACATACATATGATGAGTTAGCAAATTTGTAGCACAAGTCAGGTGCTTGGCGAAATGACTCACACATAGGTGATGGGGTTGTATAGGACTTATGAAACTTCATTGGAGGGGTGGGTCAGTGTCCTTGATTCCACCCGCTAGCACTCCCGCAGTGACTAGAAGATATTGAGATACATTTACCTTTAAGCTCACAATGCCATGACAATGGACATTGCATTGGGTCACTCACAAGAATTTACTGGGGGGCATAAATCAAGGCAGATTCTTTATCCCTAGCACCATTAGTATCACTATAGAGGGATACATAGGAGACGGAAGTGGTCTCTATCATTGCGCCTATATTTTTCCCTTGTAGTCATAAGATACTTGAAGGGAAAGTGGTATGACACCCTTGGAACTTAAGATGGAAGTTCTTGAAGGGCACAACCAACTTTGAACCCTTGGAAGCAAGAAGAAACAACTAAAATATAATTAAGGGTTGATGCCCATACAATGATGATAACCAACTCACATAATGTAGTAAGTGAGGCTTTGAATCAAGCTAAGTAAATCAAGAGTAAACCTTAGGAAAAAGGGATAATAAGAAGAATTATAAAAAATGGACCAAATGAGTAAATCTTCCCTTCTCATGTTTGAAAAATATTAAGTATGTAATGTGTATTCAAATATCTCCAAATTATATATGTGTTCAAATAGAAAAATGAGAAGGGGACATATAATTAATTAGAAAAATTAATCCAAGGATAGTTTAGCCTCATTAAGAAAAGGGTGGTGTATGAAATTAAATAATAATAATTTAAAATTAGAAAAATTTAGTTTCATGAGAGAACCTCCATGTGGCAAGAGAACAATACAAAGATATCCATCCAGGAGTTCAACTTGAGATAAACTAGGGTGTAGTTGGGGAACCAAATCTAAGACTTACTAGTTGACTTCAGTGATGAACACAAAATAAGGAGTATAAAAGGGGGATCAAGAAACAACTAGGAGAAGAAATAGGGATCCATGTTGGGGTGAGAGAAATTATGATCTTTAATAAGAATTTAAATAATTTAGGAGAGCCTTGGTGAGAGGCTAACACATGGATGGGTGAATACTCAAGTTTTTGTATATTAATAAAAATAATTGTTTTTGCATGAAGTGACAAGTGTCACCTATGAAGCCTCCTATAAAAGGAGCAAGCTATGGCAGATAGATCACCTTTTCCCTATTGTTAGATGACATATAATGCTATTGTGATAATGACTATGGACTCTATAGTGAGTTTGGTGAAGTGAAGTCTATTAGAGAGGGAACTCTTGAGCCATGAATGCTCTCCTCCATTTGCTAGTATTCTTCCTCTACATTATAGCTCGATTGCTGCTTAGGGGTCCATGGGTAAGAAGAGTACCCAAGGCCTAGTAGGTTGGGAGTTCAACTGATGATTTAGAAATGTTTGGTAGGGACACAAAATTCTTCACACATGTACACAAACATCAACAAGGGAGTGCAAGAACAAATGAAGATGGGATCGAGACTCCACCCCTTTGGTGCGCATTATCTTGGGTTTCTGTAAAGTTCTCTTACATGCTTATTTATTGTATATAATGGTCAAAATGTAAAAGTGATGGATATGAAATTTAATTTAAATTATGGAATGTTGATGTTATATGCGCCCTTAAATTATCACGTGATTCTCATGTTTGATGTGTCCTAATGGATGATTAGATTAAAAGGAAGTCTTTATTTACTCACTACTTGCAACATAATAACTTAGAGTTCACCCCTTATATGGTTAATGAAAATTTGAGCATAGTTTCCGACATCTAATAACTTGTTGCTATTATCTTTTGTTGGGCTATAATTAAAAAAAGAAATCAAAATAAACCCTATATCTATTTGTGTAAATGGTGTCATAAGGAAGGTTCCTACACACTATTCCAGAGAATCTAGGTCGGAATATAGTGGTTCATAAGAACTTTGAATATGAAGTCACCAGTGAGGGATTAATTTCAAGAAAGGTTTTGTCTATTGCAGTAGACTACAAGGCTTGGCATACCCATATGACCTAAGGTTTACAAGTTCAAGTCCAAGCCTTGCCTATTTTGGATTTAAGCTCATAATAAATGTTTATTTTTATTTATTTTGGATTTTAATGTAATTATGTAAAAATAAATAAAATTAGAGAACAAATTATATTTGAAATTGGGCATGAGGGTAGGTGAAGAGTCATGGAAGGTGAAAATTCACCTCATTTAGTATGTTGGAGAATGTAGTAGGGATACTATTAATTAAATTTCTCCTTAATCATTAATATATGCTTGTGAATTTTATTTATCTTCTTGTGTTTATTTTTTAGATATTTTATCAAATAAATATCAAGAGAAAAATAGTAAAGACAATGGATATAGAAAATAGGCTCCAAGCCAAGGAAAACCTCTCCAAGGGGAAAACCTAGAAAAATCTCTTCTCTTATTATAGAATCCACTTCAAATGAGAGAGCCAAGACCCAAACCTCAAGACTAAAGCCTTCTACAACACCAAGTCAACCCTTCAAGAATCCAAACTTCAATATTTCGGACTTGCAGTATGTCTGCAACAACTCAGTCTCTTCACACATGTGGGAGAAATATATGGAAAACCTTGACCAAAAATTTGTTTTTTCTTCCTTATAATTTTAACTCCTCTTCTCCTTGTCCTTCTTGGATTTTGTACCCCAGATCGAACTTCTTGATTACAGATCAAACTTTTGTCCAAATGAGGTTGAAAAACTTCTATTTATACTCATCTGTGGAGGTCAAATAGCCTGTTTGGGCTGACTTTCTCTAGCAGGGACGACTTGTGCTAGGAGGCTTATTTTGACTATCTTGACTCAAAATAATTCGTTTACATGGTAAAATTTTGCCAAATGGGTCTTATATACATGAAATTGACTCTCTTGACTCATGAAAATAAATACTATGACACGAAAAACCCTAAAAGCATTTCCCAGATGATGAGTGAAGGGTGTACCTGAAACGTTAGATGTTTCAAAGATCATTAACACAATTTTTTTAGAAACTTATTATTCATCATGAAGAACATGCTTTACCTAGAAGACCAATCAAAAGAAGAATGAAATACATGCTTTAAAATAATAATTTTTCTTTCTTTTTTTGCTTATAAGATATACATATTGACATGAGTACAATGAAAATTAGAAACACCAAAACTAATTACATTTTCCAACACTCCCTCTTAACTAGGGAGGTATTCATAATTTTATACCCTGGTATGCTATTATTCTAAAACTAAAGAGTTCTTATAATAAGATTTAGCTTGGTAAGCCATTTTTAGGCATCAGCATCATGACCAACATTGTCAACATAGTAAGGCCTTAACTTTGAAAATATATTTCTTATACAAGAGAATAATGCCGAGAGTATTTACATGAGATACCACACTACCTCTACAAGGCACATAACCCATCCAAATTTTCACTAGGTATATCCTTTCAGGACTATTCTTATCTTGGATTCCCAGTCCTCAAATAGTATCGGTCCTCTTCGACCACTCTTGTCTTGGATACCTGCCCAATTCTCAAAGAGTGTTGGTTCATTTCCTAGGATTTTTCTATCCTCAAGGAAATCATAGATGCTTACCCAATCCTTTATTTCCATTCTCCCTCCATGAACTTTACTTAATTATGTATGTTAGTACTAGTTAAGTGCATGACACATGAATAAGAAAATACAAATGTGATTTCCATCATCACTATCTATCAACGAGAGAGGAGATCCTTATTCCCTTTATATTAGGGAATTGATCCTTTCTATTTTTCAAACATTCAAGGAGACTCCTTTACTCCCTCTCAAGTATAGAGGAGATCCACAACTTCCTTCAAATTTGGGAATTCATCACCACAAGTATTCAAAATTGTTTCAACTATCATCTCTTCATGGAGATAGCTGTATGGATCCCTCTTTCCTTTATATCTAATTATATCGAGCTTACTTCCTTCCTAGGTATCATGGAGCCATCTTCTTCCTTCAATATTGTGACAGGGTTCAAGCCATCAATATTGCATATCACTTTCCTCTAGTCATCATCAATCAAGGCATTATATTGAACCTTTTCAAACTTCAAACTAGCCATAACTCCTTTTGAAACATGAAAATGATATTTGTTGAAGAACATTAGGCTATCTTATCAGCCCTGCTGCCTTTCAATCACAAGGTGATGATGTGAACACCTTGAATTCTTAATTTCCAAAACCATATACTCAATTCATATGTTTTTTTAATTGAGTTTACCACCCACAATTTAACTTGCCTCAACTGTCATCATGCATTCCTGCAATATCCTACTAGGTAGAAAAACAATATGTTAACCAGATAACCAATATCAAAATATTAAATATCATACTTCCCTTGTTAAGATGACCCTTCTCATCAAAGCATCAAATTACTTTATTTCTTTGAGATCAAAATCCTTACATATAATCCATCTCCACACTATTCTAGGCATTCATTTTAATTAGAGTGCCCATGGATTGAGCTTGATTACCAAGCTACAATATTTTCCTTGGAGTTGTCATAGTATACTTGATGTTTATCAACATTTTCATATACCATGCAATTTTGTGAGAGAGTCTTAATCTCCATCTATTCCAAAGTATATCCAATTTATTTTTTCAAGCATCATGCATCCATATGGAAGACTTTACCAACCATATTCATAACTAATTCTTCCTTCATTATTCTTGTAGATATGAACCATGCTCTAGGGAAGAATACAAATATGCATACCCTTGCTTTCATATAATCATATAGCAATATTTTGATCGAGCTTTCTTCTTATACCTGTCAAAGATGACTTTCCATTTCCAAGAAGAGAGAGACTTTCATTATGCCTTTCATACTGTAACTTGACCAGTAACATTCCTCCATCCTTTAGACATATTGTTTCCAAACTAGATGGAATATATACTAGTGATAATGTTATTTTGAAGAATATTTTATAATGATAATTCTTATAGGGTCTTGATGATACCTCTTTGCAAAATGACTCCTTTCTAACATGATGTTAGAAAAATGCTTGGATAAACTATAATATGCAATATGGTCTCAAACTTCTTATTCTCTTTAAACTAGATGACCTTTCCTAAAGAAAATTAAACAAGTAGATTCTAATATTTCTACTATTATGTGCTTCTATTTATGATGCTATGATTTTACAAAATGAATGTGAATCTACTTTATACTTAATAAAAGAAAGACAAAAATTCACAAAGAACCTGACAGAGATGAGACTTCCTTTAATAATATAGATCCTTGGTATTTTGTTCTTTCAGATTCTTCTCAGGTTCTCCCATTTCCTCAGCTAGGTGAGCTTCATTTCTTTCCTTCGTTTTGTTGTTCACTTTAATGTTTGGACAATCCCTTTTATAGTGTCCATACTCATTGCATCAAAAGCATTGAATATTGGACATATCTTTATTCCTCTTGGACTTTTCAAACTTTCCTTCCTCAACATCTTGGTTCTTGCAATGAAGGCTTGAAACCTTTCATTTGATTCAATATCATCATTTTCCTTGATCCTAGATTCTTCAAAGATACACTAAGACTACAATTCATCAAAAGGTGTATTATCTTTCTTTGAGTAGATGCTTATTTAAAAAATACTCCAATTAGGTGGAAAAACATTTAATACACAAGAGTCATTTTGAGAGTTGGAAACAGTTGCCCCAAGACCTTACAATTGGCCTCTTATTTATGAGATCTTCACCACATAAGTGGAAATTTCTTCATCTTTTTATTTCCTTATTATATATAGTTGATTTCGAATGGAAATATTTTGACCTTGTGTACTTATGGAGTACAAATTTACCAACTTATTATACATAACCTTTGATGTCTTCAAATCAACAACAAATGGAACACGGCGATCTTTTAATGATTCCACAATGATTCATTGTGATCTTACTTATCCCTTCTTGTATTTTGCTAAATCTTGAGTCTTTTATTTGCTAGGTTCAACTACTTCTCCAAGGATACACTCCATGACTTCATTCTCTACGAGTGCCAAGTCAATCCTTTTCTTCCAATCTAGGAAGTTTGTTGGTCCAACAAGCTTGTTGATTTCCTTGTAAAATGTAGCCATGCTATCTGTGGATTGAGGCATAGAAAACAATACACCACTTATTTGTCAATAAAAAGTATTCCTTCTTGATGATGCCTCCAACTATCTTGATGTTTTCAAGACCTCCAAGGAGCCTTCAAAGGTGCTCTAGAAATATTTCTTCTAGGGTGCCTTCAACAATGACAACTTTAAAGAGTGAATGGTGATATCAAGATCCTTTGATGCTTGCTCTACTTCAATATGATGCATTAGAGAAAATTTAATAAGAACTTGTCATTCCTTCATTTAATGAGACCTTGATGATGAGGTCTTTTTCTTCAACAAAATCTTGATGCGTAAACACTCCTTCTAGATCAAATAGGTCTTTTTATTCTTTCCTCATGTCCTTCTACAAATGATTCCCCTTGACAAGTAAATCGAGTCTTTGTGTCCTTCTAGTTGGCTTCTCTTATTCACCTTAACTCTAATACCATGTTGGAGAATAGAGTAGGTTAGATATTAATTCAATTTCTCCTTATTCCTTGATATTTTCTTGTGAACTTTATTTATCTTCTTGTGTTTTTTTATTAGATATTTTCATCAAACAAATATCAAGAGCAAAACAATAAAGATAATAAACACATAAATTGGGCTCCAAGCTAGGGAAAAACCCCTCCATGGGGAAAACCCAGAAAAATCTTCTCTTCTTATAGAATCTACTTCAAATGAGAAAACCAAGACCCAAACCTCAAGACCAAAGGCTCCTCCAACACCAAGTCAACCCTTCAAGAATCCCTTATAATTAGGTCAAAGTATATCCAAGTCAATAAGAGTCAAACCCTTGCAGAACTGCACAAAACTCAAAATTTTGGCTCCCAAATTCAATATTTTGGACCTACAATATGTTTGCAACTTCATCCCTGGTAGAAGCTCAGCCTCTTCACATGCGTGAGATAAATCTAATGAAATCCTTGACCAAAACATTAAATTCTTTTACTTGTATCTTCAACTGCTCTTCTCCTTGTCTTTCTTGTCTTCCTTCTTAGATTTCACACCCTAGATCGAACTTCTTGACTTCATATCAAAATTTTGTCCAAATGAGGTTGAACAAATTCTATTTATACTCATTTATGGAGGTTGAATAACCCTCTTTAGGATGCCTTGTACCAGGAGGATTATTTTCATTGTCTTGACTCAAAATAAATTCTTTTACATGGTACATCTTACCCAAATGGGTCTTATATACATGCCATTGACTCTCTTGACTCATGAAAATAAATCTTATGGCATGACAAACCCTAGAAGAGTGAAGAACATTCTTTACCTAGAAGAACAATAAAAAGAAGCATGAAACCCATGCTTTAAAATATTAATTTTTCTATCTTATTTTTCTTATTACATAAGATATACCTATTGACATGTGCATAATGACAATTATGAAGATTGAAACTAGTTACATTTTCCAGGATGTATAAATATACCCTCTAGGTTAGAGATAAGGGATCTTTAGCTTTTGGACTCTTGGAGCATTCTTGAAGGGGAGAAGCTTGTAACTACCTTGAGGATTAAGTTCCAACTTTATGTACTCCCATTATTGGGTTTCTTGGTGATACTTTGTGACTTTATATTGAATGATTCAACACTAATACTCAGAAGTCCGTAGGGCCACAACAATAATTTTCTCTCATATGTTATCAAATGTTGTAAGACTGTTCTTTTTTGTTGTTTGGTAGTATATGATTGTTTCTCACTCGTTGCAGGGTAATGAACTATTTTATTAACTGAAACATTCCATTAATGAAATATTTTATTAATTGAAAAATTCCATATTTCTAGGAATTACTTGTTTATTTGCACATGCTTTCATGTTGATTGTTTATTGCAAACTATTTTACCATTAATAGCTAGTATCTAATTAAAGACTACTATAATTCTTTCTTTAAGGCTCATGCTCATTTATAAATCCATTGTAACATTGCTTGAATAAATTCACTTGAGGTATTTTCAATAAATATAATTTCAGTTGCATTCCATCAAGGGATTTATTTGGGTATCACTTTCATATCTCATTTGTCCAAAATATAACTTTCACATGTCATAAAATGATATCCAGGCCAATAATCCATTTGGGACTCTCATCCTAAACAATGTTAAGTCTAATTGGGGTATCATATCATATAAATACACTTAAGACAATAAGTGGTGCATTCAACCTTGTTAAAAAGTTCTTTACATTTTCTCTTATTTGACTGAACCACTAAAACTAGGTTCTCATCGCAACCCTTCTTCTTGCCCTTTGAATCCATTCGAGCCTCCTCCTGGATATAGTCACCCAAAAGTCTCTCAATGTTAGGAAGGTTTTCTTGAGGGTAAATACCTTTGAAACTGGTACATGAAATTGGGAAACCATTCAATGCCATGTTCACTATCTCTTTATCTGCAACCTTCTCCCCATATGCTACAAGATGATCATGGATCTATGCAATCTTCATAAAATAATTGGTGACTATGTCTGATTTGATCATCTATATGGATATGAGTTTGTTTCACAATATAATCTTCCTATTGTGTTTTAACTCTAAAATAAACTAAAGAGGGCACCAAAAATCTCCTTAAATGTAGCCTTCTTAGATGCAGGAGGGATTAGATGGTTTGTTATGGTATCCAAGATAATTTGTTGGGCTTTGATTTCCTTTTCGTGAGATGCCAATTACTGTAGATATGTAGGTGGTGTCACAATGTCATTAACAATATCCCACAAATCATTCTCTTTTATCAAGAGTGTAATCCTTACTTTCCATTTTACGGTGTTTGAAGCAAAATCCAATCTATCTTTGTATTTGAGGCTCATTGTTTCCATCTCTGAGATCTATTGCACAAATTCCAAAATGAAAAAAAATATAACTTCGAAATTCTCTTACTACTAGTCCTTCCTTGCAATAGATTTACTACTACAAATCCACAAGAATCTAATTAGAGATGAAGCTTTGATGCCATGTTAGAATTTCAAGCCCGAGGTGACTAAATTTATTATAATCTCAATAAAAAAAGCAAGTATTTGAATTTAATTAATGTTGAAATTAAATTTCATACCATAGCATTAATCACACAACTAGGAATTAAATAGTGGAAGCACAAACATTAATTTCACATACACATGGGTAGTTTCTCCTTCAAATATTATTTTCATTCGTTGGAAAAAAATTACAAGGAAACCTTCATACATTGGCCAAAAAAATAACATGCATGTATACCAAAGACGCCATGAACTAAGCTTGTATAGGCTGCTAAAAAAACTCCAAAATAACAAAAAAAAACTGTTATACAAACTGCAAGATAGCCTGCATGGTTTGTTTGTATGATTGTGCAACCCTGGACAAACTTTTTTATACCACTGTACAAAAATATATGGATGATTGAATTGTACTACTTGTTCCCCAAGTATGCATCTTCCTTGGTTACTTCCTATCTTTGTCTTTCTCAATTTCTCATGTGCGTGTGTATGTGTGAGTATGTGTAAAATCCTCTACGTTGGACTATATTGATAGTTTAATGGAGAATAAATTTTTAAAATTACTCTTAGTCTAAGTACAATTTTAATTTCAACTCCTAAAAATAAGACTCACACTTTTTTATTAAAGTGAATTACAAAATAAAGATATATATATCTTTTCAAAAACAAAATTTCTTTTTTAAAATACATATTAAAAGATATGTCACATATTCACACTAAACATATGCAGAAATTCATATCCAAACTATAATTTCAACAAAGTGAAGGTTAAAGAGAAGTGTGGTGGATATATTTGGTGCCACTTTGAAAGTTGGATGCTTAGAATCTCAATAGTTGGTCTCATTGTCCAATGAGATTTCATTCTACCAATTGGTTCTTGCCCTCGAAGTATCCCTTAGAGATTTCAAGCTATTTATTTTGGATCATATTTATTTTATCAAGGGTCTTAAAGCTCACCCATCAATTTTCATTCTACTCCTTAGGGATTGCATCCTTGATTCTTGTTATTTTTGGTTCGAGGAGTTTCTCCAAAACAAACCTTGGTTGGAATATGATCTAATCTGTTTTTGCATACATGATTAGAAATCCATCATTGGTTTTTAGACTCATTGTGTTAGCTAAAACGGTGGGGGATGGGGATAATATGTTGTGTGTGGTTTTTTCTTAAGGCATGAATAAATAAATTTTCTTTTGGTTTGACTCAATATCAAAGAATTCATTCTTGAGTATTGATACATTTTGTGGTGGAAATATTTTCATCTTCTCACCCTATCTCTGATAAGGGGAATAACATTAGTGATTTACAATTAGGCTTCAAGTTTCGAAGTTATATCAATAAAATAAGAACAAGTAAACCTAAACCATAATCACACCCATAATTAGAGACAATACCCAGAGTCTCAAGTTAGAGCCAAAGTTGTAGGTAGAGCTAGAGTTAAATACATATTCCATAAGTGTGATTTGGTTTATGGTCTTCCTTAAACCACTAATTCAGTGAAAACACACAAGTTTTGCTAGACATCAATTTGTGGTCATTTTTAAACCACCATTTAAGGGCACCTCCAATCAGTAAAGACATCAAATTCTAACTAAATTTGGAAATGTTTCAGGAACCACTGAGCCTTAGAACCAAGTTTCATAGTTTGTGTTCATTCTAAATCACTATTTTTTAGAGGGAACCACTGACCCTTAGGGATAAGTTCTAGAGTTTGTGGTCATCCTTAGTAGACACCAATTTTTTCTATTCAATTAGTTTTTTTTCATCCTAAGACCACTAGATTTAGAGAGCACATTCAACCATTAGCCATTGTCCACTTCTAGATTTTAGCTTTCTACTTGGACTCACATACACTCTGTCATATTAAAGAGGGAATGTTGAAATTAAGGTTATGATTATTCACTTGAGAAGGAATATGAAAAATCACAACTGAATACGAACAATCATTAAGGCTCCAAAATACCTCTTGGAAGATGAGTTCAAAGGTCAAATATAATGCAATTATGTGTGTACCATTTTAATTAAATGCATCTCACACTAATCTCCATTTTGGTGTATTCTAACACTATATAACTAGTTATAATTACCATTGAAAGAATCGATACCCATTAAGTGGGGAGTTGACCTTCTATTTGGAAATGGAACTATAATTATTATTATATACTTTGAAACATTATTTTGTGAAATTTCAAAAAATATTTTTCAATTTAAATTTAGAGGCTTCTTGGATCCATTTCTTATGAACTTTCACCAGTAAGGCTACATCTAAAATATAATGACAATAGTTTTTTTTTTTTTTTTTTTAATCAAAACAATCACACAAGGTGGTTAAAAGAAATAAACTTTGGAAAATTATACTTTAAAGGAAATATTTTTTTAACCCTTAGGGCTGAAATCCCAACATATACCAGATCTAAAAGTCACTTATTACAATGATAAATTTTCCCTCTTAATTTCTAAATGTTTGTCAAATACCTTTACAAAATATACTCACTATTATGTATAATCATCATGCATAATAAACTTTACAAGCTACCTAATAATCATGACAGCATAAGCTAAAATTCAAATTTGCAGTACACAAAGTTTGGATAACAAATCATGCTTCATATACACATAAGACAAAATTACATATTTTTACAAATATGAACCAAAACTCAACACAAGTAAGTACAAATCATTTTTTCTTAATCCTAGCTAGGGAATCCACCATAAATATCAAATCCTAGCCATTAACTCCTTATAGCTAGAAGTTACTTCTAACCAAAGCTAGTCACTTCATTACAGATCCATAAAATCAAACGTACAAATTAACAAGTCCTCTTTGGGACATGCAATTGCATATCATAGGTGTACGAAGTAAAATAAGATTAGTCTTCCTCTATTTTCTCTACATCAAGTACTCCAAGTAGTATTAGGGTTTCCAATTCCACAAAACCATAGTGTTAATTTTTCTTAAGGAAACATTGTTCTTTACTATGATAGTTGCATTTCACCATTAATACTTTAGTTTCACCCCATATCATCATTTCATTATTCAGATATACACTATTATACATCAACATGTGCAATAACATAGAAAGAAACAACATCACCATCATCATCAATGCAACAGAATATAAAAGGAACAATATAAGAAAGCATGGACACATATATAGACACTATGATTGGTCTACGACCAGGGCAAACCCACTGTGGGGAAAACTCTTGAAAACCTTCTTCTTCTTCTTATATCGTCATAAAAGGTTACAACAATGAATACAACGAGCCCAATACATATGATCAAAAGCCGATAACAATAATCTAGATCTATAGATCTACAAATCTGTCATAACAATAGAGAAACTCAGATCCACCGATCTGCAGCAGAGAAACCCAGATCTAAAGATCATTGATGCCAAGATGCCAAAACCCTAGATATGAACTGGGTCACACTCATTAGTAATGTCTATGAGAGAATGAAAACGTCAAAGTCACACTCACGAAGACATTATTCGAGCGACTGTAACAACAAAGTCATTTCTATGAGGTCTATGTGCTTGTGACTATGGCCCTAAACAGAGAAGAATCAAAGTCGCTCTCTTTTTGGGATGTCTGAGTGACCAACGAGTCAAAGTTTCACCCTCACAGTGTTATCCAAGTGACTGAACTAACAAAGTCTCTCCCCGGGCTACCTGAAGCCAGCGACTGGGGACTGGAACCTTCCAATTTGTCTCGAAACCCAAAACCACTCACTATGAATTGCATCCCAACAACTAGAGGTAAAAATTCTCTCTCTTACCCACTCTGTGCCTATGAATGAGGATGAAAAACCTTGGATCTGTGCAAGTGACTGAGATTCAGAAGATCCTAACCTAGAGCGAATCTTTTGCCTGTTATATCAAACCCTTGAGCGAACTCCTTCCGTCGAACCTATGCGAACCAAGACACAAGAGAAGAGAATATGTGTGTGTCCAAATGATCTTGAGGTCTCTTCTATTTATAGGATTTAAAAAGGGATCACTTCGAGTTAAGACTGACCCATGCAGTTACTCGTGGTTAGAGTCAACCCATTCCATAATAAATGTGTGAATAAAATAATTCATAAATTAACGTTCTCTTGACTAAATTGGGTGATATTTAGGGACATTTTGGTCCCATCGAAAAGGGGAATCCAATGTAGTCATTATCTCGGTCATTTAAGCTGTCCAAGGTGGATTACCCTAGTTGAAAAAATTAACACTCTCTCTCAACTAGGGAGAATTCCACTTGCCAATATCTCTCCATCGAACAATATGCCATTTTGGAATCTTCGAGTGTCATCACATATCATCACGGATCATCTCTGTCATGCACTCATCGTTCCATGTCCATCTCAACTGTCTCATCATCACAAATAATTATTGTACATTTTGATCTATCTTTGCTTATTCATGTTTATCTCTTGATTTTTCTGGCTTGTTAATATCTTTACGTCTTGTCAAGTTGATGTAATTCTTGACTATCTATGCTCAACTCTAATTACTGAAACTTTCTTTGATCTAAAAGAATAAGTTTTGGTTACCGAAGGGGAGCTCAATCTACCACCCTCTATCCATTAGGCTTCTATTTGGAATCTCTTCTAGTGGGCTATTACCCAGGATATCATCAGGCTACTACCTAGAAATGTCATCAGGCTTCTACCCATAAACACCAGCAAGAGTCAGATCTACGACCGACATCATCATCAGAGAGCATATCATCAAGGATCATGTATCAACCTGGAACCATATTGGGGTGCTGCTACTGAACACATAATCCAATGACAATGAGGAAGGTCCTATGGGACACTCTCACCTCATGTCTATGATAGTGGGGAAGGTCCTATGGGATACTTTTACCCCAAGTCATCTCATGTAGGGGAGAATATAACTATCACCTTATATTGAGAAATATGATAACTCTCCTCATAAGGGAGCACACCCTCAACCCTGGAATCTCATCAGGGAACACATATCGACCCAGAATCTCATGGGGGGAGCCATACATCTACAACCCCATATCTTAGCAATAGGATATCCAAACATACTGGGGTGTGCCTCTCGACCCTGGGATCTCATCAAGGAGCTCAATCTCAACTTGGAATCACATAGGGTTATCTCAACTCATCCTATTGCCTATTGATCTCCCCATCGATGGTAGAATATCTGCATACTGTGGTGTGCCTCTCGACCCTGGGATATCATCAAGGAGCTCAATCTCAACCTGGAATCACATAGGGTTATCTCAACCCATCCTATTGCCTATTGATCTCCCCATCGATGGTAGAATATCTGCATTGTAAGCGACTTGGGTTACACACCCCAAGTACACTCTCAACTCATTGGCCAAAACGAGGAGTGGTATTCCCATCAAGTTGGCCTTCTTGAGGGTATGATGCAAACCAGAGTATACTCTGCAAAGACCAAGAGGGGAGCAACGTTCTTCGACCCTATGAATATAGGGGAGAAAAATTATTCAACCCTAGGTAACAGATAGGGTAACGCCCTATTTCCCAGAGTTCCATCAACCCCAGGAGCCCTCTATCTCAATTCCTCACCCTGGGAGATCAAGCGGGGTGGTAAGAGTATGCTTAGCGTCCTTGATCAGCGTTGCCCCTTATCTGAAGGGGAAATATACATCAGTCCAAGCTGTTCTCATCATCAACTTGCCTCAATAGTAGCTATTTCTTGTTCATATAGAACATCAAATCAAATATCATTTCAGATCATATATAATCATATGAATCACAAAAGAATATAATAATCATTCTCCCTCTCACTGAGGGTCCCATCACAAGCCTAATCTTGTTCCGAATAACTGCACTGTCTCAATATATGAGAGTACCTTCATCCCAACCATAGAAATGGGACTTACTACCAATCATATCATCACAATGTCTCCATGGTATCCATGTCATATCTAGATCATGCTCAAGCAGCTCTTTTAAGGAGCTTCCATATCCTACCTCACATCTAGCTATGTTAGCAACATCATGATCAACCTTGGTCATGCCATGGACCTCTCATCCAAGATATCATGGAAGATATCATGCTAAAGAAACATCTGAATGTGCATATCAACAATAATCTCAGGTATCAACAATACATCTATGCATATACATATCATAGAAGAAATATCACATTCTCAAAATAGAACACCTCATGCAGATATTTCAAAGCATGCTTGGTGGCAACTCTATGTGAGTGAAGCAACTCACTCATGAATTCATTAGGCACATCATATATATACAGATGGATGTTGAAAATGGAACATCAATTCTCCAATTGTCGGATGCCATGTCAAGTTCAACAACATCTTGAACTTCAAATTAGAGTATCCAAGGATTTTCATTTTCATGACATTTTCCAATAGCTTTGCAATATGGAATTTCTTTCCAAATTCCAAAAATCGATTCATCATGACATGATACATTATTTCAGGCTTCATAAGCCTTCTCCCTCTGATTAGATCATCATAGGCTCATCACCTGTCACAAGTAGATCATCAGGATATAAAACCAAAACCATAATCAATATCAAAGGCATACCTTGGAACTCATCATCCTGAATTCATCAAACAACTGTCAAATCTAGACATATCTAGATTGCAATGCTCTAAACATAATGCCAACATTATCATCCTTACATAACTCAATGTTGCACAATTAGCAAGAAATTCAACTCATTAGAGTTTAGAAGCCAGATTATGACCATTATCAAAGTCATCATTATCATAGTATTAATACTTTCAACCATGAGATAGGTGTAGCTCATATCAAATCATGACTTCATCATGCCAACAAGTCATGCATTATCAATATGAAATTTATCAAGTCATTCTCATAAGCATAATATAAGTCATCCTATCACTAGGTGTAAATTCGTATGTCAAGGATGAGTCATGCATGTTCAATTTTTCATGCCAAATCACAATTATCATTATTTCAACTGTTGTGCTAAGAATGAGGAGGCCAATAAGTCATCATGCCCACAAAGTATTGATATCAGGTCAAATCAACAATCACCAAATCAAATCACTAGACATCAGATCAAGTCCAAATGCTATCGAAGAGAGATCTTAGTCAAAGCACATCTCAATCTTAAATTCAAAGCTATTTTCAAACATAATGACAAAACACTTTTCATATATACCAGTAATGCCAATCATGCCAACTTCTTATAGCTCAGATACAGTGACATACCTATCCGTATGTCCTGGTCACCTACAAACACAAATTTAGTCTACATGTTCATGTTATGGAAAATATTAAACCTTTTCCTGTTAGCAGATGTTGTTGTTATCTGCAATACATCTTTGGTCCTGATATCTTTCGGGTGACCATCTAATTTCAAGCACAATACTTCATTATATGATCAACAATTTAACTCAACAATTTAGAAATATGTTAACAATGGTAGAATATGTTAGGGACATCATCATTCAGAGTTCAAACAACTTTAGAAAGCTTTAGATGATGGTAAATAACAGTCAAACCTTTGATTGCTCTCTTCTGGTTATCATGGGAGTGACTTTAGCTGCCTGGTCGCTCTCTAGGCTTTATCATGAGTGCAACCAATAACGAGATATCCTAGATCTGTGACTGCGACTGGAACATAAACCCTAATTTCTATATGGGATTCGGATATAAGGTCTTGTTGCAGATCAATACTGTTAGATGCACTTAAATCATACTTCAACAACATAGAATACAAATAGTGATAAGGGTAAGAATCTTGAGAACCGATTCTCCCTCTAACTAGGGATATGCATCATTCATCTTCATTCATGTAGGAAACCTATCTTGACTTGAGTCAAGCAACAACAGATTTGTTAGATCATAAACATATGGCTATTAGCATCATGGCATCAATCTTTCATCAAAGGTTTAGACTAAAAGCAACAAGTAGAAGTAACATCATATCTCAAAGATTATGAACACAAGAGCATTTTCTGTCAAGTCACTCCATCAAGTTACTGTATCCCATTTAACCATATGTCGTCAAGACAAGACCACATGTAGTGAGAGATATGGAATATCAATCTTACACTTATACTTCTCATATCAAAGTTACCATGCTCTTCATGAACAATGAGATCAAATTAGGTCAAACAACAAGAGTGAAAATCACTCTTTCCATATTCTTTCATCATGCTTATCGCAAGCATTACCAACAAACTTATGTATAGGATTCAATGAACTATCCTTCTATGCCAAGGATAATTTTCTAGAGCTAAGGTGCTAGCCTTCTTTAGGATCAAGGTATCCAACAAATAGATCATAGATGTTAGCTAAAAATTAAGTGTATCAATGTATCAACATTAGATAGCTTGATTGAATTAAATAAGATCAAAGTGTTCAATACGAGGTGCATCTTTTAATCATAGGAAACATAGATCCAAGTCACTTTCATATACATGTATGAGCCAATAAATAAAGAGGCATTCTCATCCAACATTAGGGCTTACTAGTCAATAGCTGAAACAAAACATATCATGCATACCTTGTAGTATTAAAATACCAGAGCATCTGCTCATTAATCATAGGTTGCTTGAAGTACTTTGTCATCTTTTCATCAAGTACCTCTTTACCTCTTTCTAGATTCGCATCTCAAAAGGATCCTCAAGAAGGAAATAATCATCACATCTCATCATGGAGGTTATAAACATCCATATACTCAAATACATATGTAACAATAAACATAATCATCAGATCTATAAGTAAGAAGCATCATAAGTCAAGAAATACTTATCTTCAATGAGAGGTGATCCTCTCCCTCTTGAATCAATCTTCAAGGGTCATCAATTTCCATGGTCAATATACCAATGTTGTCTTTAATTATCCAAACATATCCATTAAGGATTATCCCATCTAGAACTTCATCAAATATTCCACGAGTGTTTGAGCATCTTCACATAGATCCTGCTGGAGTTTCATACATCAAATCTCAAGACTTTGCCATAGACCAGTATTTTCTCTTCAACCCTAACCTCATATAAAACATAAAACCCTAATCATAAAGATGCCTAGGGTTTTATTCAAACCCTAATCATCAATATGCCTAGGGTTTTCTTCAAACCCTACAATTCTTATAGGTCTCCACCGTCCTCTTCTTGCTTCCATCAATGGTGTCATCATTAGGGTGATCTGCATGGATTTTCTTCAGCCTAGCTCTGAAACCATGTTAATTTTCCTTAAGGCAACATTGTTATTTACTATGATAGTTGCATTTCACCATTAATATTTTAAGTTCACCCTATGTCATCATTTCATTATTCATATCTACACTATTATACATCAACATGCGCAATAACATAGAAACAAACAACATAATCATCATCATCAATGCAACGAAATAGAAAAGGAACAGTAGAAAAAATCATGCACACATATAGAGACACCAAGATTGGTCCACGACCAGGGAAAAACCCACTATGGGGAAAACCCTTTCAAATATTATTCTTCTTCTTAGATAATCATAAAAAGTTACAACAATGAGTAAAATGAGCTCAATACATATGATCAACATCAGATAACAATAAGCCATATTTACAAATCTACAAATTTGTCATAACAACAGAGAAACTCAGATCCATTGATCTGCAGCAGAGAAACCTAGATCCACAGATCACTGATGCTGAGATGCCAAAACCCCAGATCTAAACTGGGTCACTCTCATTATTACTGTCTATGGGCAACTGAAAACCTCAAATTCGCACTACGAAGACATTATCCAAGTGACTGTAACAACAAAGTTGCTCCCAGGAGGTCTCTGTGCCTGCGACTATGGCCCTAAACAGAGAAGAACCAAAGTTTCTCTTTTACTGGGCTGTTCAAGTGATTAACAAGTCAAAGTTGCACCCTCACAGTGCTATCCAGGTGACTCAACTGACAAAGTTTCTCCCTAGGATACCTGAAGCTAGTGACTGGGGACCAGAACCTTCCAATCTATCTCTAAACCCAAAGTCGCTCCCTCTGAACTGCCTCCCAGTGTCCAAAGGGAAAAATTCACTCTGTTACCCACTCTATGCCTGTGACTGAGGATGAAAAACATCAGATCTATGCCAGGGACTGAGATTTAGAAGACCCTAACCCAAAGTGAATCTTTCGCCTGTTATCTCAGACCCTTGAGCGCACTCCTTCCATCGAACTTGTGCGAACCAAGAAAAAAGAGAAGAGAAGATGTGTGTGTAAAAATGATCTTGAGGTCTCTTATATTTATAGGATTTCTTGAGGGGTCACTTGGGTTAAAACTGACCCACGCATTTATGCATGTGGTTAGGGTTGACCCATTCCATAATACATGTGTGTATAAAATAATTCATAACTTAACTTTTTCTTGACCAAATTGGGTGATCTTTAGGTCTATTTTGGTCCTCTCGAAAAGGGGAATATAATGAAATCATTATCTCAGTAATTTGAGCTGTCCAAGGTGGAATTTTACCACAGTTGCAAAAATTAACACCTAGTTTTCTTCTCTCACAAGAACTACACAAATAATTGCTCTCTTTACTTCACTAGTGTTTTTCTCAAATGATAGCTTCCATTATATTCTTAGGGAAAACCCTAAACTTAACACATCATTGGAATGGACATAGGGACCTTAGCACTCAATACAAAATAACTAAGTACAAATGAAAGAGACAAGATCACTCTAGCTCTTACATCACAATTACAAGTATATGGTTGATCAATAAGATGAATGAAAAGACTCTATGCTACCCTTATGAAAAGTGAGGGAGGCCAATGATAATAAAGTGGATAGTGTTCACAAGAAATCAACCTAACTAATCCTTATATATTTCCACATGTGAAGTGATTGAAATTTAAGTGACATATGTCGAAATCCAAGGTAAGCACACCCATCAAGAAATGCTCCCAAGATGAGTGCTCGATTAGAAATTTCCAACTCCCCAGTCCAAAGGTCTCCAATGCTCCCTCTTAAGCCATGCAACTTTGACTCCACCATATATCCATGTACAATACTCAATCCAAGTGTCCTCAAGTTAAACATAAGCCTCCATATAAGCAATCCAATGTCCCTATGCTACCTAATGCACAACATTCTCCTAAATGTCCAATGCTACTGCAAGTAGGTCCTCTTTCCATGTAATAAATTATGACCTCTATACATTTCATGAAGAATGTCACCATATGTTGGCTTGAGGAGGGCCTGACCTAGGTTCAACATTAAATAACCAAACAAATCCCTACACCACTGGTCCTTTTGGCATCAACCCGCTAAGCGCGGACCGAAGTCTCACTCGAAGCAGTATGGGGGGATGCTGGAACCAAATTTCCACACCCTGAGATGGTTGTGATGTCATTTGATTCCTTCTATTCCTACCTTCATGTAGGTCGCTTCACTCTAGGGCTTGCAAGATGAGCCCTCTATTCTGTCCTTCTGTACCACCGTGAAAGGGTACGATCGACCTTCGCACAACTCTAACCTACTGCTTAGGTACTTTCGTGCTGCTATGGTAGCATGCCATGCAAATTGCTGATTAGTCTAAGTGATTTGCTTATCTCATTAAATATTTAAAGTTAACACCGCGTAAGCAGATATTCGTAATTAAGTTCAATTATTCAATGTAAGTGCATTCATTCGTGCATCATATAAGCATAATAAAGGAAAATAATACATAAAATATCCAAACGTATCAATAGAACAAAGATGTAGAAATTGCAGAATATCTCCTTTTATTAATATCTTTCAAGTGTTACAACCTCTGTCCACCCTGCGCACACAGCTGCAAGGGTCCATGCACTCAGTTACGGACTTCTACCCTAGGCCTCTACACACTCAGCTATAGAGCCTCTACCTACGCTACGACTCAAGACTTAGACTTCTTCTTTAGAGCTATCACTCTATTACATGATCTTCCATTCTCTTTTTGCCTAAACTACTTAGATCTTAGCTCTTTTTATAAAATCCCATGGTCCACAAACCCTGGGTAGATCTCTTATAGCTGACTTTACTTTACAAAACTAAGGGCAAACTACCCTTTTTGACACATACACCTTCGCGCTCCACGACCACAAAATGCGGAGTCTTTAGAATTATATTACAAAAATTGACTTAAACATGGGCTTTTAGCCCCAAAACTACCCTTAGGACATCTCGCTCCCAATAGGCCCCCAACACAAACATTGTGATTCGCCCTCGAGTCACTCAATAGACGCATAGATCTTTGCACGAAGCCCGTCTAGCTTGACTTGGATGATTGCAACTTCGGCCATGCACTGAGCTGCTGCCTGCTTCAAGTCTTCAACCGTCTTCTCAGTTACTGATCCTACGATTTCATCTTGAAGCTTTTGTTGCATCGCTTGCAAAGTCGTAAGCTTGCCTTCGATGTTTCTTGTGATTACATAAGCTTCCTCCAGCCAAGGCTATAGTCGTGCTTTCAACACTGCTTCCCTCTGCAGTGCTACGTCCACCTGTTCCTTCATCTACTTGGATAACCTTTGTGTTAGCGCGACAGTTCACACTGTGCCCTTAAATTCGTCGTAGCGTTATTGGAATTTACGCTCTTTCGTCTCTAGCCTCTAGATTTTTGGGTCCTCCTACAAGCTTGTGAGGACCTCAAATGATTTCTCGAACAACTATGTGCAGTCTGATACTACACTCTCCACTGTCACGACTGCTTCTATGACAACGACAGCCCGCTGTTCCTTTACCTCTGGCGATGTTGAAGGCTGGGCCCTCAACTAGAGTTCTATAATTTGTGGATTTAGATCCAACTGAACTCGCGCCATCTCTTCCCGAGTGTTGCACACCCCTGTGGCCAATTTGCAGATGTGGACCCGAACTAGCTCCTCCTCTGGAATGGCCAACTTTGGGACCATTCTGTATGCCTCCTCAATGACCTGCATGATCTTCTTGCTCTAGTTGGTTGCCTTGGTCTCAACAGCGATGGAAAAATTTCTATGTAGGGCCATCTGTTCATTATTTATCCGCTATTTACTGATCACCTAGAGGGAACGGTGCTCACGGGCCCTCAGCTCTACAATTACTCCATCCTGCAAGAGGTGGAGTGCTTCGCGTGGAAGCACTGCCAGGTTCAGTCCAACTCCCTTCAAGGCATTCACAGTGGGCTTGTCAGCCTCATTTTCCATGGTCAATGCTCCATCTAGCAGCACTAGCACACTAGAAGCCTTCATGTACAGCATATCGGTAGCCTCTGACTTGCCGATAGCCAAGCTGGTAGAAACCGTACCAGCGTGCGACACACGGGTCTGTAACTCCTGCAACCCGATCTAGATGGCCCCTAGTATGATCTTCTACTACTTTTCAAATTGCTACAGGGCCTCTGCAGTGACATCTCTAATTGTGTCACCGATGTCATATAAGTCGTCGTCCGTCAATGTGATAGGGTCCAACGAGGTCTTGGTCACTTTGGATTTCTTTCTGGACCTTGCCTTCTCTAGCTCCCTTGGGCACTTAATGTGGGTGGATGTCTCCTGAGGGTTCACACTGTGCTGCTCTGTGTCCTCCTCTTTGGTCTCAAGTGAAGGTGACCACACGCCTTTATCAGAGCCCCGCTCTATGCCACTTGTCTATTTTCCTACCTCCTTTCGTGCTTGTTTCACCTGGGCCTTTTCAGCAGCCTCCTTTTTCCTTTTCTCAACCAGCTGCGCCATCTCCAGCTTGGCCTCTTCCTTCTTCTTCTATGCCACGGACTTGCTTCCACCCACCGCCAAGTTCGTGGTAGTGCGCCACTCCGCCGGCCATTTATCAAGCACCACATTGATGGCATCATCTGTGGCCAGGTACGACAAGTCGTACCACTTCTGCGTAGGGTCCTTCCATGCCCTGATAGACACTCAATGGAAGTTGGATTTAAAATCGGCATAGCTCTACAGGTTAGTGTATAACATCGGTGACAATCACGACTTGCGATTGGTGGCCATCCTGATATTGATTTCCATCAAGATCTAGAAGATGTTGCTGTCCCGAACTCTCTCTGCATCCTTGGTTGCCCATAGCGAAGCGTACTTTGCTACTTTAGGAAGGTATGGCATGACCGAAGGGACCTGGATCTCCTCTAGCAGCTCCCATGTTACCAGTACAATCGACAACAAGAGCCATGTAATGGAATGTCTTGCTTTTCTCTTTCGCTTTGCGGCAGTTCACTAGGAACTCTCCGTGAAGGTAGTCCAACCAGTTAAACTGGACTCCTTCTGCGCACTGCTGTGCGAGTGTGACGACAGGTGTCGACACCTCATTGGCGCGACACTTCTGCATCACCTTCCCTGTAAGGATTTGCATTACCACCTTCACAATGGGGTTGTAGATGCTAGAGATAGCGTACCCACGCGACTTCTTTACCAGCTTGAATTTCTCCTTCATTAACTCTGCGAGAGCCTGCTCACCACCCTTGCCGCCAAAGATCATAGCTGGATTTTTGCTTGTATATGGCAGGTGCATTATTCGGTGGATTAACATATCTGTGATGGGTATCGGCTCCTCCAGCCACAATCACTTATCATGCACCAAGCACAACAGCTACTTAATGACCAAAACTATCATCGGGGTGCGGTTAGAGCGCGACACCCAGAGAAGGTTCAACAATCCTGCCTTCTCTACAACCTTGAGCCACCTTCGTAGATCCAACGTAGTAATTCCTGTATTTGTGTCTATGATGTGGTTCATCAGCTACTCAATTTCTAGGTGTGGGAATGTCTCGTGGTCCACAAAGTCCTAGTCTTCAAGATTCAGAATGGGCACTCAGGCCAAGTTCGGACCGTCGAAAGTAATTTCATCTGGTAGTAGAGGGGTTTGCAAGGGAGTCTTACTCTCATCAATGTCCTTTGGGACCTTGGACTTAGGTTTGCGTGGAGGGACATACTCCAGTAACCATGTAATGGGGTCTGCACTTGGGGTTTCAACCTCCTCTACTTCCACTCCCACATCCTCATCATCCATCGAGATGTCTTCAATATCCTCCTCCTCTTCTTCTAGGTTTATAGCCTTTCCCTTCTCCTGTGCAGTGGGCTTTGGTGGGTTTCTCCTTGGAGACGTGCACACCGGTATGGCAAGTTGCTTGCCCTTCTTGTCCTTCACGATCTCCTTGGTTGGGGTTGGCTTCGGTCTCAGTTTTCTTGGTGATTTAGGGACCTATACCAATACTTCAGCTACTTCTAGAGAAACTACTTTGGCCTCCATATCGATTTCCTACACATTCTTCTCAATTGCCACTTCTTCGGTGTTCATAGCTTTTGCACGTGTTGACATGTTGCTATTCACTAGTTCATGTGTCTCCTTTGACAATTGTTCAAAAGTCGAGCTTGCTACCAGATATTGAAAGAATTCACAGTTCATGTGCACCTAAGAGTGCAACAACTCAATTCTCAAAATGCCAAGTGTTTTTCACTGGACATCCACTTATAATTTATAGGGCATTTTGAATTCAAATTCGACCATTCCCCAAAAAATCGGTTCATTAATGCCAGATTGGCGGCAAATTTTCAAGGATCTAAGCCATAAATTTCATTTTAAATGTTGGTTTCTCGCTCCATTTGGCCTCACTTCTACCATCTTTTCATGAAAAGTGACTTTAATGGTCACTTTCCAGCCAACCTGTGCAATTTCTCCCTGGGTAACGCAACTTCCTCCATGCTGCTGCAGTGACACTTCCTTGCTTTGCACCATCTTCCAATCACATAGCTCCCCAACCCGGGTAGTGTAGTTTATAGTCCCACGCGTCCTTTCAGCTGCCTGGAGTGCTAAGATTGTGCTACCATCATTTAGTCACATGGCCAGACCACCAGTGTATGGCTTCAAGCAACTGGCATTCACCTTTCCGGGGAAGGGCTCTCCATTCAATTTGACCAGCTATACCACTACTCCGTCAGGAATCTCCTTAATATCATAAGGAAATCAGTGCATCCTGAACTTCGCTGGAAATTTATCAAACTTATTATCATATAGCAAAACCAGGTCATTTACATTAAATCAGCACAACTTAATGTGTCGATCATGCCATGCCTTTTTGCGCTGCTTTTGGACCTATTGGTGAAATCTTGCTAAAAATATTTCTTCCTCCAATTCATCCAGCTGTGTGAGCCTCTCCTCTAGGGCTCCACGATCCGTCAAACCTCTGAGCACTACTATGTTCCGGCTAGGCACAATATACTCCATAGGCATTACCGCTTCCACACCATAGACAAGCCTAAAAGGGGTTTGTCTAGTCAACTTGTTGAATGTCGTTCAACAAGCCCACAGTACTACAGGTATGTGTAGGTCCCAATCACTTCGTTGAACAAACCTTGGTCAGTGCATTTTTGAGCACTTTGTTGAATTCTTCCACCATCCCATTAGCCCGTGGGTGATAAGGCGTACTCTTCTGGTGGTATACCTGAAATTCCTTCGTCAGCGCGCTGATCGTCCCATTCAGGAAGTGCGTATCACGATCACTCATCAAGATCTTCGAACAACCAAATTGTGTTAGTACATGCTCAAATAGGAACTTCACGGTAGTCATGCTCGTGCAATCCTTCACCAGCTATGCTTCTGCCCAACGAGTCAAATACTCCATCGTGTGATAATGTACCTTGCTCCTGTCTTTCCTTGTGGCTAAATAGGTCCTACAAAATCTATCACCCACTTCTCAAAGGGTTGCAACATCATCTATGGATTCAAAGGCATCTCATCCCTCCGCCACGGTCTTCTAGTCCTTTGACACACATCAAATGCCTTACAATATGCTTTTGAGTCCTGATGGAGAGTTGGCCACCATAACCCTGCACTTAGAATCTTCTGTGTTGTTGCTCTTCCTACATAATGTCCTCTTGCGCCCCCCCCCATGAGTGTCCATGAGGATGCTACTTCTTTGAAACTTTGGTACATACCATTGCAATATCTCATACACCATAGAGCACATACACCATAGCTAGCCTCTCGCGCTTGGTGGTGGAATAATTCTTCTCTGCTTTGGATAATCTTCGGCTTACGAACGGGATAGGATGGTCCAAGCCTTCCCCACTAGCTTGTGTCATTACTGCTCGTAGTGCTATACATGATGCATCGACATGCACATGAAACTCCCATTTCCAGTCCGGGAAGACTGGAATCGGCATGGTGACCATCTCTTCTTTCAATATATCCGAGCTCTTCATACAATCATCATTCCAACAGAATGTGACATCCTTCTTCAATAATTTCTCCATAGGCACGGTGATCTAGGCATAACCTTTTATAATATTTCTGTAATATCCCGTATGTCCTAGAGTAGCACACAGCTGCTTCATGCTATTCCAACTTTATTATCACCATGATCTTCGCAGGGTCTACCATCAGTCCCTATCTGCAAACCACATGCCCCAAAAATTTTCCAAAAGGAACACAAAACAAACACTTCTTGAGATTAAGCGTGATATGGTATCTTTGGCAGGTATCTAGCATCAGGCGCAAGCTTTCCACATGGCACTTAACTAGCCCAAACACAGTCCAGTCATCAAAATATACCTCCAGGAACTTATGAATAAATTCCTTGAACGCAAAAACATTTATGTGTAAGAAGATCGCAGGTGCATTCTTCAATCTGAACGGAATTATAGTGTATTTAAAGCAACCCCACTCGATCACGAAGGTCATCTTTCTCCTATCCTTCAGCGTGATTTTGATATGGTGGTATCCAAAAAACCCATCAGTGAAGGAATATGCTTCCTGGCCACCTACATTGTCCAACACTTCATTAGTGAATGAAATTGGGAAAGGATCATGTACACAAGCGTCATTCAGCTTCCTGAGCTCCACGCATATCCTTATTTCATCCTTTTGCTTCTTTTCTTGTACCGCCATTGGACTTACCTAGTCAAATTCTTCCATAGGCTCAATGATGCCTGTCATGAGCATCTTGTCCAGTTCTAAGCATACCTTTTTCTTATATTTCAGAGTGGATGGTAAGGCCTTTGCTTAACTGGATTTGTGTCGGGTTTCAATGTAATCTTCATCATTCCTAGGTCCCTGATTATCTCTTTTAGATTCGTAAACTTGGTAGGCTATAAGTCCTGATATTCACGAAACAATTCAATGACCTTATCCACCGCCATGTCGTCCCAGTAGTCTCCAATATTCGCGAATTTGGGCTCCGCCTCAATACCAATGTTTACTTGTTTCGTTTTTAATGGTTTAGTTATATCAGGGTTCTCAATATGCGGTCCTTGAACCTTGCAGCGACCTTTTGTTTCCTGAATGTTAATCTTCCACGGATCCTCATCCTCTTCTTCCACAGTTATGTTATAACATTCTAGCATGTGACTTAGCTAAGTAGCCCATTCAAGTTGAATCAGATCTAAAGGATCCTGCGGTATCCTAAAGATCGCTACTTTCACCTCTTGTAGTGCTTCATCAATACTGTCAAACTCATCCTCAAAACTGAATGTCATCATGAATCCCTCGTATAGGATATCCCATTCACCTATCCCATGGTGGAGCTCTGTTTCTACATACCAATTCATTGGGAAAACATCTAGGGTATGATAGAACAAGTGCACCCACTTAGGTTGGGGATTTTCTCCATAAGCCTAGGCCCATTTGGTTAGATGCACGCACGGATCATCTTGCCCATCATACCTTGTCTGTCAGTCGCATCTTAGGCTTCCCAAATCATTTTCTCATCATCCTCCTACATTTGCTCCAATCATTAAAGCTTCCCTTGTGCGTACCCCACCATCTTATAGATGTAGCACGCAGTGCCTAGTCCAACACCTGGAAGCACTGCTTTTTTGGTACCTCCCTTTCAAATGCATCCAAAACTATATCTACCTCATTTAGACCATCATAAGTTGGTAGATTTCTTACCTTTGAGGACACATAGTGTGTGATCAAGTCATCATGTTGCAATTCAACGTAGTTACTTCATGTAACCAATTCTGCCAATGTTCTATTTCTCCATTGGAGTCCAAAGTGCAGGAACTCTCACGATCCCATGTAATCCATCCATCCATGGTGGGATTCACCCAATCTTGGTCTTGCACTGTTATCTTATAGATACAGTCTAGATCATCATCACTTTCACAATCGCAGGCTAGTTCAGTACAATGAGATCCTTCAGCAGGATTGAGGGTACTATTACGCACAATTATTTCTTCTCAAAGATCATCTTTCGCTTCTTCAGATTAATTACCCCGTTCATATTAGTGGCCCAGTCAATTCCTAGGAGTGCAGGATAGGGATTGTTGTCATCCACTATCTCTATTACTTGAAAATCAGCTAGCACGCTCTCTCCCTCAATATCCATGGTCACCCCCTACAGTTGTCCCATGGGGATGACCTTCTACTAATTCGCCATCCTTAGCTGAATTGGAGACAATTGCAGCGCGAGTCTCCCCATTCTTTCCCAAGTCTTCTTCGATAGGACGTTCGCGTCTGACCCTAGGTCAAAAATAACCTGAACCATTTCATACTCTCCTATTTGCGTGGTTAGTCTCATCTCCCATCTCGTCCTTGTTTTATGCTTGCCAATATTTCATACTACGTGTGGCTCACCTAGCACAGCTCCAGTGCATCTATTGATGAGCTCTTGTAACCCTTTCATAGCCTTACTATCACACAGTAAATTCATATAGGTCTCCAAGAAAGTTGTGAGCATAGAAGGGTCCATCTCCTGTTCAGGCTTATCCTTTCTTCCTGAGGTGGAGGCCTCAGAGAAGCTCTTCTTATCTTCCATGAAGGTTTCACGTGCATGCTCCAAATTAAACTTAGCCTCCTTTCTCCAAAGCTTTTCGAACCCATGTAATGTCTTCTGGCTACTTCCCCTTGTCATCTCCTATCACGATTCCACTTCTGAGCACTATATTTACATTTCGATCCTCTTCGCACGGCTTAGACCTCATCATCTGTAGGTTCTGGGTCGACAGAGGTGGTAGCACCCCTTTGTCACATATCCTAGTTATCAGCGTAGGACAATCTTCCATTTCATGATAAAAATACGTGCAATACTTGCATGATGGATGCGTTGGATTAGTGCAATCATGGGTATAGTGTCTTGGTCCTCCGTAATTGTAGCAAATCAATTGTCCTTGACCTCTGCTAGGTCCTCCTCCGCCTCGGCCTCGTCCACGCCACTGAAATCTTGTTCATGACATGCTTGTGCTCTGGTCAAGGGGCCGCATTTTGGCCTGAACACTATAGGTGGGATTTCTATCCATCATCAATTCATAGCTTTTGCAAGTATGCTCATCATGCCCTACTGACCTACAAAAGTTTCAGAACAACTGTTGTAGTGTCTGTACAAACAAGTGACAGTTATCCGTGGCATGTTTTTCGTCTACCTGATAGACAATGCACCATAATGCAAGTCCCACGCTAGGTCTTGCTTGAGCTTTTGGCCTTAAAGGCATCGGTCCTCCTCCTGCAATATAGTTTGCAAAGACCAGACAATGGTCTTTGTCATGAACCTGACTCTTTCATTCAAAGCACCATACCTCTTCATGCACCTCTAGTCGAATCATCTTGTCCTGCTTCAGACTTTGCATCTCAAGGCACAGATTCTTCAACTACGCATGGATCTACTGAACTCCTAGATTTGGATCTTGCATCAGAGTCTCATGTAGTCTCATGGAAATCTCTAAGGCCTTTGCCTGAGTTGCTATCTTCTGCTGTGACAGCGTGCTCCTTAAGTGTGGTAGTAGCGAAGCCACAAACCACTCGCGATACTGTCCATATGTCAAATTCATGTTGGCTTTGCGGATTGTACACTTCAAACTATGATCTAGTTCCCATGGTGTCTCTCCTGATTGCATCACAATTTCTTTGAATCCCACATTCGATCGTGCCTCAGATTTAGGCCTACTGAATTCTGTATTTAGTGCTACTTGGATGTCTGCCACCCTAGCATTCGGGTTATCATTAGAGTAATTAATATACCAGGTTAGTGTGCAATCTTGTAGAGCATTAACCAGTGTCGCCTTCTTTATATGATCATCTGTAACACCTTGAGCTTCCCATACATCCCTCATAATGAACTAGAATTAGTTCGGGTCTTCATTTCCCAAGCCTTTGAACAAAGGCAGCTTCACTATATTTTCCAGAGTGAACTGCGGTGGAGGTGGAGGTGGTACGTGTGAAGTTGGAGGTGATGGCGGTGAAGTTGGAGGTGGTGTTGGAGGAGGTGGTATTTGCAGGAATCCTTGTCTTATTAACTGAATAGCACTTCGCAGAGAAACCTTCGCTATTTCTTCCTCATCACCTCGGAGAGGAGAAATCAATGGACTATACTCTAGACCCTTTTTTCCTTCATTCCTGTAAGTTTTTCTGCTTTGTGTAGTCTCGAACATCAAGGTAGATACATAACCCATTTTTTGCACAATAGAATTTTAATCCAGGTATTCAAATATTTTACATACTTACCTCGTGGTCCTTTGAAAAAGCGTCGCTCCACCTCGCTTTAGCTGACTGAGGTGTCGACCGCAAATTCAGTCATAAATCCTCCTATGGCACGATCGAGACAATGATTGACAATGTGAGTGATCTTGTCCTCAGATTCTTCCAATTTTTATATCCAATCTGAGTTCCAAACAATGGGATCATCAAGTTTCCACCTTCCTTGACTATCTGCTAGCTTTGTGATCCACTCGTATAGCTCAATATGGAAGGAGCAGAAAAAGATCTCGTGGATCTTTGTATACAGGTATCTGTCCAACCACTGTTCCTTTGTCAGTCGCAAGTTCCTGTTCTCCTGCGCCGCGAATTCGTGGATATTTTGTCCAACCAGTCTCTGATCTCCTTCTTAGTTGGATTCCATTGATACGACATCACACATCTCTTATGCAGATTCCAGTCCCGACAACAGAACCATTTTATGGCTTGAGGGGGTCCTGACCCAAGTTCAACGTTAAATCTGAAACAAATCCCTACACCACTGGCCCTTTTGGCATCAACCCACAGAGCGCGGACCAAAGTCTCACTAGAAGCAGTATGGGGGGATGCTAGAACCAAGTTTCTGTACCCTAAGATGGTTGTGATGTCATTTGATTCCTTCTATTCCTTCCTTCGCACAGGTCACTTCACTCTAGGGCTTGCAAGATGAGCCCTCTATATCGTCCTTCCGTACCACCGCGAAATGGTGCGATCAACCTTCACGCAACCCTAACCTACTACTTAAGTACTTTCATGCTACTATGGAAATGTGTCGTGCAGATTCCTAATTAGTCTAAGTGATTTTCTTATCTCATTAAATATTTAAAGTTAACACTGCATATGCAGATATTCATAATTGCATTCAATTATTCAATGTAATTTCATTCATTCGTGCATCATATAAGCACAATAATGGAAATTCATACATAAAATATCCAAATGTATCAACAGAACAAAGACGTAGAAATTGCAGAATATCTCCTTTTATTGATATCTTTCAAGTGTTACAACCTCTATCCACCTTGTGCACACAGGTGTAGGGGTCTACACACTCAACTGCAGACTTCTACCCTAGGCCTCTGCGCACTCAGCTGAAGAGCCTCTACCTATGCTATGACTCAAGACTTAGACTTCTTCTTTAGGCTATCACTCTATTACATGACCTGCCATTATCTTTTTGCCTAAACTACTTAGAGCTTAGCTCTTTTTATACAATCCCATGGTCTGCGGACCCTGGGTAGATCTCTTAAAATCGACTTTACTTTATAAAACTAAGGGCGGAATACCCTTTTTGACACATACACCTTCGCGCTCCGCGACCACAAAATGCGGAGTCTTTAGAATTATATTACAAAAATTGAATTAAACATGGGAATTTAGCCCCAAAACTTCCCTTGGGGGATCCCACTCCAAACACCATACCACAAGTCTCCAACCTTCCAAGGAATTTTCACATAAGTATCAAGTCTAGATATAACAATCCATGAGTGAGCTATCTCTGATGTGTATTCTTGTTGTAACCACCCCCTCCCACATTTACCCAATTTCACTGGTCTTCTAGGGTAAACATGAGACTAAGAGTTATTATGACATGACCCGACCTCAAATCTCCAGTTAAGGAAGTGGGACATACAAACTAACAACAACTGACAACTGACAACATCCCTCAGGGCTACATGACACTCAAGGGCCAAAAGACCACCCTAAGTGATCAAACCTTGAGTTGGGGCTCTTTTTCATTGAACTAGACTCCTAATCATATGCATGACAAGGCCTGAGTGTGGTTGTAGGCCTCCATCTGCATGCAAAACAATGCCTCCATGCAGTTGTGACCTAGATTGCCCAGTTTAGAGGGTGTGGTCTCGGATTTGAGCCACAATTTCAAGCCAGCCTCCCGACCACTACCCAAAACTATCTGAGACTTTCTAGAATCACAATAGACATGAAGACAAAGATAAACATTTAAACTTGAATAAGTAACTTGACCTAGACTTCCTAGAACACACTAGACATTTCGTCAAACACATGGAAAACATGTAAGCTATCGGTCATGAATGCATATCAAATCATAATAGTCTGACATTCATCTAAGAATCACAAATAAGGCTCTATTCCCTCTCCACATAGCTGCAACAATCCTTATTATTCCATACATTCATCAAACACCCAATAACTAACGATTCATGACAAGAGCCATAGATGGTACACATCATACAACCAACATATAACTAGAAAATAACCAACCTATAGATCATGGAAAATCAGCCAAAATATCACCAACATAATCACTACAAATGCTCATATATCATAATAAGAAAATGTGTCATATTAACATATGAAAATACCAACCAAGTCAAGGACTTCGACGTACCACTCGATCATAGATTGGGCTGAACCAAATCTCTCTTTCAACCAATCACCACCATGCCATATTCCAAGCATGAATGTGGGATCTCATGGAATAAAGAAAACAAAACCAAACCAAGGCTTCCATAGGCCAAACCACCTCAAAACTCAACCACAGTGATTCCACCTCCATGGTCAAACATCACTAACACCAAATAGGTCATATCTACCCAAGCTATCCAGGGCTCCAGGAACTAGTAAGTCAACCCACAACCTTCTAGGGCTCTAAAGCATTTGTCCAACCTATCTCTAGGGAATAGTAACTCAAACCACCAAGGGCTCCAGAGCATTTTTCCCATCTTAGGCTCCAGGACTAGTAACTCAACCCAAGCTATTCTAGGGATTTTAGAGAATTTGTTCTAACACACAACCATAAGGAATTATGAGCACCATTAAGAAAACAATCAAGTGGAAAAACCCACAACACCATGGCTATCTAGGAAATGGCAAGGTAATGCTAAAACCACTGTCACTCCAGGAAAATATCCATGCCAATGACAAGACATAACCAAAAAATAACATGCATATACAATTCATACATAAATCAATAAGTAAATCACACATGCAACCTGTTATCTGCAAAGAAATCCAGTTATAGCTGCTAATCGACCTATTCCCTTGCACTTTCCTGCTTTCCTTTTTCCTTCTTTGTCCAAATCCAATGTATGCCAAAGTGCTCCAAGAATACTCTAAGTGTACAAGAGTATGAGAGAATGATATAATAGAAGAGAACTCCAAAACTGAACTAACAAAAGCTCAACCAACAAAATCTAGCAACTAATGCTTAGAAGCCTCTATATCATTGAGGCCTCTATTTTCTTCATTTTCCTTCAATTTCCCTCCCATGAAAATATGTGTATCTTCACCTTCCTTTGCTCCTATTTTCCTTTATTTTTCATAATTAAATTCCAACTATTTCCTGTTTGCCTTTGGTAATTCCATTTCCAATTTCCATAGCCATTAATTAAATTGAAAGTGATGCCCACTATAATATCTTCCCACCATTCAGCTTGGAATATGTGTCCCATGATCTTATATATATATATATATATATATATATGTATAATGTATATATGTTGTATATGTATATTATATGTATATGTATAGTGATATATGAATATTATGTATAATATATTATATATATATATTATATATATAATATATATATTATATATTATACATATATATAATATATTATATATATAATATATATATATTAATATAAATATAAATATATAATACATATACATAATACAATATACATATATATATATATAAATAGAAAATCAACTAGGGGCTGCTACACCTATTACAATACAACCAATAGTAAGGAACACACCATGCACCCCACATAATATGAAGTACCCCCAAACATGGTGTAAATACTCTCAAAGTAACCTCAAAAGTTAACACTCCCACTTCATGAGGAAAGAGTTTTCACAAACACCAATGTTCACCCTTTGCATCTTGACTAAATATATAATTTACAAATATGAATCCATGAAAATTTCAAAATGAGTGACAACCCTTTGGAAATTAACTATCCCCCAAACATCATTCTCCTACATTTATGAATCACACCTCACCTCCTTAAAACCATTAAAAGATTTACAAATGGAAGTGGCCAACGTAATATGATTCATGGATCTTCTAGGATGCATACCTACCCTCATCGAAGATTTTGGCACTACTACATGCTCTTGTGCATCTTGTAATATTTGAGTAAGTCATATTGGTTTGATGTGCACTAGAGCAATGGATGAGGATGTATACTTCCTCAAAGTCTCTTGACCCACATCTGGGTCCAACTCTTATGTTACTTTGAATTAGGTTATGGAACAATAACCTCCTCTCTCCCTTCGATCACTAAAAGAGATACCTATGATCTAGAGGACCAAACACCCTCATTAATATTCACATTCTAACTCACCACATTCTTCTATTCAGTTGAAATGTGGATCCTATAATCCTTAGAAATTTCATTGTATCCACCAAGACATGATATTATCACAATGTTTTGAGCCTCCTCATTTTTAGGGGCTTGATTACTTGTGAATTTGAAGAAACCTAACTTTAGATCAACAATATTTCAAACTCTCACATCCTTCATATTGATTTCACATACCTAAATATTTCTACACCACATCATGTGTTTAGGATTTCCTATAGATATGTGGTGAGCTCCAGTATTGCAGCAATAATGCTGCAACTCCTAGGGCTTCCTTCTTTACTTTTATCAACCCGGTAGTTCGTAACAAACTTGGAAGCGATGGTGTTGTATGCACAAGTACTAGCTCTTACTGCAGGCTGTCACTTGATCAGCTGGCACAAGTTCGCTAGGAGCTTAAGACAATTTCTATGAGTTCTCAGAAGAAGATTTTACTATGATGGAGGAGAGCTAATCCTACAGGGGCTATTCTACTTGCAGAAAGAGAAGGAAAACTGTAATGAAACACAAACCTTAGGCAAGAAAAGAGATGGAAACTACCGTAATGGGTGCCATTGACTATGGAAAAGGGAAATTGCATTTACTCAAGCTACTTCTGAAGAGAAATGAGAAGAAATCATCTTTTTGTACTTTTGAGTATTTTTATGTGGAATTATTATGCTTATGGTTTGACTGATTGTGACTGTGTAGAAGTTTGGTGGCAAAGGAAGATGGAGTTGGCTTTTGCAGATGGTGAGGAAGGTGTGGAGGGGTCCTAAGAAGTCCCTAGTACCCTTCTGGAGACTTCCATTGCGATCAGACTTCGAAAAATCACTTGCATGAACTTCTACAGGAGGTTGCAGGGGATCTACAGGAGTTTCTACAAGAGAATCTATCGGAGGAGGCTGAAAGTGGTTTTTGGAGGTTTGGAGGTGGAAAATTGATGGGAGAAGGGAAATGAAGGCTGGGAAGGTGTTGAGGGGTCTAGGAATCTGTTAATGAAGATCAGGAATGAAGGAGATGGTTGGATTTGTTCAAAGGGCAAGAAAGCAACTTTATGGAAAAATGCAGAAATTAGGGTAGGTTGGTGAAATGAGGCGAATGAGTGGGGAAATCTGTGAGAGATGAGCTGGTACAGGCTATGTTATGGGGGAATGATAAGATGGAATGTTCTACAAGTGAGCTGCACACTTACTTCTCAAAACTGACCTAAGCAAGAACTGAAAAACAGAGTTTGTCTATTTTGACCTAAAATTTGACCTAAAAACAGAGTAGTGCTGAACATAACTTTATGAACAGAAAGCTATGTGAGAAAGCCATGGAAAATGAACATGAAATGGTCTAAGCATGTGAATCCAAGCAGATATCAACTTCTCTAACTCAAAACATCACACTAGCAATTGCATGAAAGGAAAAAACTGTGTTTTTGGTGGCACCAGTAGTGCCTTGACGTCAAATCATGGTCCCAAGGAGGGAGAAATGAGATCAAGACCTACTGGGAGCCTTTTTTGATCTTTCTCTATTACTACAACAAAATACTTAAGCAACTTGAAGCAAGAACAACTAATTTAACCATCAAAAGCAACCTATTTTACCAAAGCAAGATTTAACCTAAACAACAGAAATCAGTGTATGAATGCAAGAAAAAAACATATAAATACACAAAGGAGGTACTGGGAAGCTTGGGCTAGGCCCTAAACCAAGAGATTCAGCCCTCTAGAAAAGATCAGTGCTGGTTCAAAGCTGGATTCATCTTCATTGATAAAAAAATAATAGTTACATCACAAAATTGTCTGCAAAAAGAGCTCGAAAATGAGATGAGTACAAGATTGCACAAAAGTGTGAAAATAGACTATCAAATGGCTAACCTACTGAGGCTTGAAGCCTTCTTATTTATACAAGTGGGGACTCCCAACGGTCCTCCTAAACTTAAGGAACTCGGCTGCCTAAACTGAAGATAACAACAACTCTACTAGACTTACTCGACTGGCCCTTTGGATCATCATTGTGGGCCTTTGTACTCTGAGCTGCTGGTGGAGAACTCGAGGATGGGGTCATTAATGTAGGAGACACCTCTTCTATAAGTCCTCAGCCCTGTTTCGTCGAGTTTAGCTGCCAGTTTTCTCATAAATTCCGGGTCCTTGTCCAAAAATGTCCAAAAATCTGCAATAAACACTCATTAGACTTTGTGGCAAAGTGACTATCCCCATTCACTCTTTTGACATAAATATATTAAAAAAATGCACAAAACTATTGTGAATGGTGGATTAAATGAGAATAATAGGCATAATGAGCCCATATAGTTACCCATTTCTGGGGCTCATCATCACCCCCCAGCTGAATGGGTTGCTCATCCTCTGAGCAACTAATCCAGTTCTTCATCTTTGATAGCTTTAACAACTTCCCTGACATCCCAAGCCTCTGAGGTGATATCCCCTTCTCTGTCATGAAAACCTGCTATTCCATCCACTTCCTCCATTGTTTCTGTTCTTCCTCCTCCTTGACCCCTTCCAACAATCCTAACAGTAGTGGAGGACTGAACTGAAGACCAATCTAGTTGGCCTTCAAGTTTTGCATTGATTATTTGTATAGGGGCAATCTCACCATAGCCTCCCTCATTCTAGTTGGGGAGTGATACTCCCTGATATTTAAGCTATATGATAATGTATTCCACCTTCTCATGCAAGCATGAAGGTAGTCATCGCCAAATAATCTCTCCATATCTTCAAAATGAGTGATAGCTTGTGCTTACCTGTCAACATAATTAGGGAGAACTTAAGGATTGCTTGCAAGGTGTTGATGAGCATAGATGAGAGCTGAGGGGTTTTTTGGTTAAGCCCTTATCATCAGGGGCTCACTTAACTCTTTTGCCATTATCTTTTGAATTTCCACTGCTCTCTTTTCCTCATGGCTCATCCAAGAAGCCATATCCATGAGCTGTAGGTCTCCCAATGCAGCATTTGGATCCCATAAATTCATATCAGGGAGTGCCATATTGTGTAGGTAAAATTCTGCTAATTTGGCTTTATCCTCGGCTGAACTACTATCACATAGATGCATAAACTGACCATTATTTTGGAATGGGATTGTGCCCCTTTGGGCCAATGTTTTAATATGGAATTGGAGCCGTTGGTCTTTGAGATACAGTGCATAGGATCTAGCTAGTTGTCTGCACTGTAAGGCCTCCATTGCCCAGCTGGCCATGCAGGCCATCTGGGCTTCATTTTCCTACAATTGTTTTTTCAAGATCACCACTTTAGTTGCTGCTTGAGACTCTTTTTCTTCCTACTATTTCATCAGCATTTCAACATCAGTCTGTGGCTCTTCCTCTTGCTGCTATTTCTATGCTGCTTCATTGTCTGCTAGGGGTCCTTCCTGTTGTTGCTACCCTTCCAAGATTGGTAACTTGTCTCCCCCTTGAGTTTCCTGTTCCTGTAACTGCTTTTTCAGCAGTTCATTTTATTCCTGTAGTTGGGCTCTTCTAATGCTCTCTATGTGTCTTACCACGCCCAACTCCCTTCTCAAATCTCTCAATTGGTCTTCCATGTGCCCTACATCTTCAACTCCTTTAGATTTGGCAATCTGCATCTTGGTGTGGGTTCTGACCCTTTCTTGTTCTAGTTCAAAGAAAAGAGGTACAATGAATTTTTGTGGGATGATCTTCCCACCTTCTAGGAGATTGTAATAGGAGCCTAAATTAGGCTGAGGGCTTGGTTCATGTATCTCTTTGGCCTTGCCTTCCTCTTGTGATTGTTCTACTACCTTCTCTTCTAATTTTACAGTTTCTTTAAGCTTGGCTAGTGTTTCCTGTAGAGAGGTCTGAGCTTCCTGTAGGACTGATTTGGAGACTATCAATTTGATTCTTTCCTTCCAGGTGGAGGTTTTGGGACTCCCTCTCTCATAGGTGATAAAGATCTTGGAGGGAGATTCCTCATTCTTCTCAGCAGGTGCATCCTCAATGATAATGGGTTCTTTGGATGGTGGCTGGGGCTTGCCCACCTTAATCTTGGTGCTCCTCCTAGCTTTGAAATACATGGATATTTGTCTTTTTCTTTTTCCCTTTTGTTTTGCTGGAGTGCTCAATGCAGCAAGCACAACTGCTGCTTTCTTTGCCAATGTTTTAGGGGATGTTTCTTTCTTCTGTTCTTTTCCTTCATCTTCTGTAGTCTTTCATGTGTCTGCTGTTTTTGCTTGTGTCTCTGCTATCTCTAGTAGTGTATTCTCCTTTTCTTGCTGGGTCCCTGCCTCTCCTGTGGTAGTCTTTTTCTGGGCTTTCTTGGGCTTTTTCTTCTCAACTTCTATTCTTTTCCTCTTCTCTGTTTTTGAGGCTGTTTTCTTTTCTGCCTTAGGTACAACAGTGGATTTTTCAAGTTTCTCTTCTTCTTTCTGCTTCTCCTCTATTTCCTGTTCCTCCTCTTTTTGAATATTTTGTGTCTCCTCATGAATTTTCTTCTCAATTTCCTCTTTCTCTTCCTCCTCCTCATTGCTAGATGGGCTAATGTCCTCAGTCAAAGTTTTGATGTCATCTTCCATAGACATATTCCTAAAAATTTCCCAAGCTATGGGAATGGTGTATGTGTGTAGGGCATCTTCCACCAATAATTTAATGAGGCCATGGTGGGCCAGCTAGTCTGGGACCCCTGCATTCAACTTGGTGCCACATTCTATCAAGGACTGGAGGAGGAAATATGGGAGACTGAGTTCCCTAACTGCAGGTAGGTCCATGCCATATCTCAATTCATGCAATAACCTGAAGTGATAACCATAAATTATACTGAACCTTCCTTCACAAGTGATATATTTCATTATCTGGTAGCTGACTTCACTCCATGGAGGAGGTAAGCTCTTCCTTTTGACCCCATTTTTATCCTATACAGGATGCACCTCAGGCTGAAAAAATGTCTTCATAACAACCCGTCCCAATGCTTTTTCCTCCTTGCTCCAAGGGAGCCCAAGTGGAAGACCTATGATTTTGCTGATAAAATCAAGTGTAAGCTCTAGGGTCAGACCCTTGAGGGTAACTATAGCATGTGTTTTCGAATGGGGTCTTAAGGACATAAAAAATTCTTTAGTTACCTCATCATCATATCCATGAATTCTTTCAAAGAAAGACATCCAGTTTGCCCTCGTGAAGAGGGCCACCACCTCGGGGTGCTCATGCAATTTATTGGAGTTCAAAGGCTCCTTTCTCATAAAACCTCCTGGCATGGTGTTTAGTTGTTTCTGAAAGTGCTCAGGTGAGGAAAAAAACAACAATTTCCAAAATCAGAAATAGAGGGACAACTGAGTTTTGTTTCTTTTTTGAAACTGTAGGAGGAATTTCTCGTGTGCTTCTTCTTCACAACACCAATTTGCAATTTTCCCTTTCTTCAAACTGTTCTCAACCTGAATTTGCTTCTTGGTTCTTGGAAGAAATCAGTACTTTGACAGAACAAGGACTATATAAAACAGTGGTTTTTCACAGAGTAGATAGACTTCCAATTTCGTTTCCTTCCCAAGTTTGATTTCTATGATTGCACCCCCTTCTTTTTTTTTTCTTCTTTTAAAGCAAAATGTGAGGAAGAAAAAGGCAGATTTTGAATGCAAAGAAGGAAAGAGAGAGACTGTGTAGAACTCAGAAAAGACACAACAGAATTTTGAATTTCTCTTCCCTTGCTTTTCTTCAACCAATGCTCTATTTTTAATCCACCATCTTATCTAGACATATCATATGCAGAGCAAGTTTTCGAGCCTACCTCATTCCCAACTCGAATTTGACAAAAATTCTGACTTTTTCTACTACAGAGCTGCTCACTGTCCTTCTTGTATAAATCCTCTTGTAGACGGTGCTCCTGCTCCTGTAGAATGCAGTAGTGCTCTTGTAGAACCCGATAGGTGGGAGTGTTTTGAAAAACTAGCAGAAAACGACTGGTTCGCTGTTCTTAAGGTGGTAGATGAGTACTACAGTTGAGAACTTTGTAAATGACAATGAAATAAAGGGTGGTGGAGGCTTAGACCGCATTGTAGTTAACTATTGGCGTAATCCATGGTGAGGAGGTGAGGTGGTCGGATGGGTACATTATCCCCATCCGAACCGTTGGTCCTACGCCAGTGTAATTATGGTTCTTCATGTCATCTGACTACCATCACCTCCCTTACTCCCGTTTTATGCCGCCATCACTACAGGTTTCGAATGTTTCCCTCTCGAGTTGACATGCCACATGTGCTGACTACATATCTGATCGACAATTTGAATTGGATGTGGCTCAATTGAATTCCATGAGGGTGTGTAAACTAAATGAGGGTGGCTAGTTAGCTGGCCACCGATTCTGCTTAATCGTGACCATTCCCATAGTTCATGCAGTTTTGAAATAATATTCATGCAATCGAGGAATAGGTTTAGCCACTTACCTACTTAGTCGTTGCTGTGCTATGCATGCTTCGGGCTTTGGCACTTCATTTCCTCATTGCTGTTGCTGCTGTGCTCTGCATACTTGGCCTTCAGCTTATGCTGATGATTTCTCGATCAAGATCTGCTCCTTACATGCTTCATACATCCTATTGCGCTGACCCTGCCTTTGGAGTTTGTTTTTCAAAGGGATCAGCTACTACAAGAATCCTACAAGATTTCCTGAAGCTGCTTCTCCTTCTGAAATTTAGGCTGATGCTTGAGCAGGCTTTAAAAGCAACTGAAAAAGGTTCTGAATGAAAGAAATAGCAGCTGGGAGGTATTAGGTAAGAATAAGTGAGAAGAACGCTGCTACTTTATTTGTCATCATTTTTTTGTGTTTACAAAATGAAAGAAGCATAATTTTTGTATTTTGTCTGTGTAGGGAAAGAAATGCAAGTGGAAGTGTGAGTGCACAGGGGTGGAATGGAGAGTTAGGTGGATGGATGGTGGCAGGGAGGTCCACAGGCCTTCTAGACAAACTTCCAGCCCTCGGGTTCTTTTCTAAACTTGATTTTGTCCTTTCTGTAGTTTCTACAGGATCCTCTTGTAGAATACACAAAGTTTCCCGTAGGACGTGGAATTCTCAAAACAAATGAGACTGAGGCTTGGAAAAGGATAACGATGATGGAGGGATGGACTATGAAGGGTGTATGCAGCCTATCCATGTCTTTTTTCTCTTGTGTGACCCTCTTGCAACCTGTAATTTATTCAAAACAAGTTAGGTTTTTTTTTTTTTTGAGACAACTGGGGAGCGTCCAGGAGGTTTTCACCCTCAATGCCTGCCATGAGTGCCTCTAAGAGGTTTTCACCCAGGGATCTTTTAGTCATTTTTCTATTTTATTTATTTGTTTTTTTTTTTCTCAAGGTGTGGGTGGAGTGGAGACAGAGACCTGCTCCACTACCAACACTGTTTTTCCCAGATTCTCAATGAACTCTTGCTTGGAAAGGGGCTTCCTGTAGATATTCAATCTATGCCCATTGACAAGCATGGGGATGGCTTCTTCATCTATGGTCCGGATAAGGGTTGAACCATTGTCATTGCATTTTTCTACTGCATATGGTCCCAACCATCTTGTCCTCAATTTGCCCTTGAAATCTTTATATCTTGAATCATACAGCAGCGCCCAATCTCCTTGCTGGAATTGTTTTTCTTTGAGGTGTCTGTCATGCCATATTTTTGTTTGAAGTTGGACTACCTTTGAGTGGAGTAAGGCTTGCATTCTCTGTTCATCCAATCCATTTAGCTGAATCAATCATTCCTTTTGTGCATGGATGAGATCTAGGTCCAGCTGAGCTACCATCCTTAATATGTTATATTCAAATTCTATTGACAGCAGAGCCTTCTTCCTGTAGACTAGCTCATAGGGTGTAAACCCTGTGGTGGTTTTCCAGGTGGTGTTATAGGCCCAGGTGGGCTCAACCAATCAATTTGCCTAATATTTTTTGCTGCTGCTCACTACCTTAGTCAAAATCCCTTCCAAAGCTCTGTTGGTGACTTCCACCTATCCATTTGCTTGTGGACAATAAGGGGTGGAAGTTCTGTGGTTAATCTTGTGGTGTGTGAGTAGGTCTTCAACCAAATTGGAGGTAAACTGACTCCCTTGATCTGTGACTAACTCTCTTGGGTAGCCAAACTTGTAGAAGATATTTTCCCTCAAAAACTTAACTACTTTTTCTTCTATTCTGCTTTGATCACCTTTGTTTCTGCCCATTTTGTCAGATAATCAGTACACACAATGATGTAAGATTTCTGTTTTGAAGGAGGGTTGATAGGACCCACAAAGTCCATGCCCCACTTCTCAAATGGCTCAAAAGTCAATTGAGGTTGCAGGGGCATCTCATCCCTTGGAGTCGGTTTCCCCATCCTTTGACGTCGGTCACATTAGCTGATGTATCTCTTGACATCTTGATGAAGAGTAGGCCAACAGTAACCTGTCTACAAAATTTTGAAGGCAGTCCTCTTTGCTGCAAAGTGGCCCCCATAAGGCCCATCATGAAAGGTTAGGAGGATGTCAAAGACTTCATCCTCCCTGACACATCGCCTCAAAATCTGATCTGGGCAAAGTTTAAAAAGATTGTCCCCAAGTTTAAAAAGATTGTCCCTAATCCAAGTGAATGGGGCACTTTTCCTCACGATCTTGCTCTTCTCTTTTGAGGACAGATGTGGTGGAAACTGTGCTGAAACCAAGTAATTTTCTATATCAACAAACCATAGAGAGAGTATTGAAATAGCAAATAATTGTTCATCTGGCATTTGATCATCCACCATTCCTTCTTCACCTGCAGTCAAATCTAGTCTAGACAGAAAATCAACAACAACAATTTCCTTACCTGGCTTATCAACAATAGTCAAATCAAATTACTGCAATAAAGTAACCATCTAATGATATGAGCATTTACATCTGGTTTATTCATCAAATACCTAATTGCAACATGATCAGTGTGCATGAATGTTTGATAGCCAGTGATGTAGTGTCTGAACTTGTTTAGGGAATGGACTACAACTAGGATCTCCTTTTTGGTTACAGTGTAGTTTAATTCTGCCTTGGACAGGTTTTTACTGACAAAATATATGGCATAAGGCAGCTTCTCTTCAACTTGCCCTAAGGCTACTCCTATCACTTTGTTCGAGGCATCTGTGTGAATGTGGAAAGGTAGGGCCCAATTTGGACCTCTCAAGATTGGGGCAGTTACCAACTTACCTTTCAAGGCATCTAGAGCCTCTTGACAGTTGTCAGTCCATATAAACTCAACATATTTTCCCAAAAGACCAAAAAATGGAGAGGCTAGCTTACTAAAATCATTAATGAATCTTCTATAATACCCTGCTAAGCCTAGAAAAATCTGAACATCTCTTACCTTTTGAGGAGGTGGGACCCTTTGGATGATAGCAATCTTGTTGGGATCCACCTGTAATCCTTGCTGAGAAATGGTATGACCTAGCACAGTCCCTTCAGTCATCAAGAATTCACATTTTTCAGGACTGAGGGATAGGTTCATTTCAATTCACTTGGCTAAAACTTTTCCCAAGTTAGTCAAAGCTTTCTGGAAGTTAGAACTATAAGGGGTAAAGTCATCCATATAGATCTCCACTAAACCATGAACTAGTTCAACACATATGCTCAGTACTGCTCTTTGGAAAGTGGCAAGAGCATTGCACAACCCAAAAGGAAGGACCTAGTATGCAAAGGTACCCATTGGACAAGTGAAAGTGGTCTTATCTTGGTCTTCTAGGCTGATTTGGATCTGGTTGTACCCTTTAAACCCATCTAGGAAGGAGAACAACTTCTTCCTTGCTAGGCCATCTAACACTTGATCTATGAAAGGTAAAGGGAAATGATCCTTCTTGGTGGCCTTGTTCAGTTCCCGATAATCTACACAGATTCTCCACTTCCCGTTTTTCTTTGGCACTAGCATCAAAGGAGAAACCCATTCGTTGTCAGAGATGGGGTAGATGAATCCCACATCCAACAGCTTTTGCAGTTATTCTTTGACAATGTCCTTAAGTGCTAGATTCATCCTCCTTTGAGGTTGCTTGACTGCTTTACAATCTTCTTTAATGTAAATGTGATGAGTACAGTCTGAAGGGTGGACTCCCTTCATCTCCTTATAACTCCAAGCAAAAGCATCCAAATGATTCTTCAATAAGCTACACAGTTCTTTCTCCTGAGAGGTGGATAGGGATGAGTTGATCTTCAAGGTTTTTTCTGGACCAAATTCCACATTCTTAACTCAGAGGGAGGTTGGATCAGCCACACAAAGATCAACTAAAGGATTAGCTTGGGTTTCTTCAACCATCTCTTCTAAGGGTAACACACTAGGGGGTGGATTCTGGATCAAGTTCTCAATAAGATCATCCTTGGTTTGTGGACCCCCCATGGTAGCTTCTACTATACACAATGGTGTGGAATAGACTTCATCCTCATCTTCCTCCTCCAACCAGAGAGGTAAATCATGTTCTAGCAGAGGTTGGGCAGGAGGATAGAGGATTAGCTGTTTGGAAATATGCCCATTCTTGACTGGCATGTTCCCTGCTCGACGACTAATGTAGGCATCTGCAGTAGCCAACCAAGGTATTCCCAGGATGAGAGGGTACCCAGTGAGCTTTGCCTTTGGTTGGAGAACCAGGAAATCAGCAGGGTACTCCCAGGAATAAATAGAGACCATGACATCTTCCACAATCCCCTCAGGGGTCACAGTGGAGCAGTCTGCCAACTGCAGTAATGTTGAGGTCTTTCTTAGGGAACCTTGAAGGTTGAGTTTGAGCATAGTGTCCCTGGTCATCACATTAATGGCAACCCCTAGATCAATCAAGGTATGGGGGATTATAGTGCCATTGATGTGGACATCGACTACAGGACTCCTAGGGTGGAGATATTTCGGACAAATTACCTGCCCCAACATCAGGTCGGACAATTGTCCTATGACATTGATAGTTGGGACATCTCTCTTTTGCCTACCTAGGTGTCTGAAGCACTTCTCCTTGATCATCTTGTTGTAAATTATCTCATATTTGCTGGTTAGAAGTCTTTGAATTTAATCAGAAGTAAGTTCGAATACCAAAGCTTTCTATCGCCACTATTGTTGTACCCGCTCATCTTAATAAGTCTCTCTATTTGTTGATCACCCCTATTTTTGGTATCAGAGCCTTCCCCGTTCCTTGGACCCAATACATTCTATAGACAGAGTCTAAAGTTAGCCAGGTAGCCTTCGAAAAGCATATTGTTTTACAAGTGCTGAGTAGATAAAAGTTGCTTCAGTCAATCTCTGAAATAGACTGTAAAAGTTCAACATAGCCAATTTATTAAGATCCTTTTCAAATATAGAAAGACGATCTGTATCTGAAGTAGATAGTAGATCTCTTGAATCTGATAATGTAGAACATGAAAAGGTAGAAGACCCAGAAAGTTGGAATCCGCCCGTGTTAAGTGCTAAAGAAATTTATCCAGTTCCATCGTTGTTTAGACTGTCCAAAAGGGTGTTGCTCAAAGAAGTAGAACTAAAAATAAAAATATCTGGTCCATCTGTTCAAATTGTCGGTCTCAATTTGTTTTCTGCAGAAGAAATTAAAAAATTTCGAAAATATGTGGCTGAAAAGAGATTCTTCTATTTACATTTTGGGGGAATTAGAATTGGACTAGCTCCATTATTCCGTCATGGCCTCAACACTCCCTACATAGCAGAAGTCTTCGACACCATACATAACATATATGATCATGCCCGAATAGGTACAATACTTCGAAATCTATCCTCGGGATGTCAATATGGCATTCTCTATCCAGATTATGCCATTAGTCTGTCTGATATTCACTTGAAAAATTGTTGGAAAGCTTTGATTGGAGTACAAGGTCTAGAAATGGTTCAAGATAGTGAATATTTATCTGTGATAGTCCAAACCTCTTTCCAGCTGACCAATACAGTACATCCTAAATTAAGACAACCAGTTTTAAAAGATTGTGTTGCTGTAGGAATAAGCAATGCCCAAGTAGAAGGTGTTCATTATGACAAAGAAGCTTTGCCTAATGACTGGTACATCCAATATAAATCTCTGGCATCTGCAGACAGTTCTAATAGTTCCATTAAAAGAATGTCTGTTTCAGATGGTTGTGTTAGAATTCTTCCAAACAGACCAAAAGTACCAAGGCCCATAGTCATGCCAGAAAAACATGTGTTACCAACAATCCAAGAAAATGAACAACCTCTTGTCAGTGGAAGAAAATCCTTTTATCACCATATCCCTGCACCAGATGAAACTAGTTCTTCCACCAGTATACCGCTATCTACAAATCAATTGTACATACCAGAAGAAAAACCTTTCTTTGCTGTAAATAAAATGTTTAGAACATATGTCAGATCTACTCCACCTGTTGAAGAATTCCAGTTTGCAAATCGCAGATTTGTAAAAGGAGGAAAATGGCCGCCAAAAACAAAATTCAGTACTTCTTCATCTAATACTAGACAGCCAGCAACAAGAGTTGACTGCGCTCCTTTACTAGAACAAAATTTGCAAAATCCAAATGACATGGACTAGGTCTACCAGATAGGAAACTATTTAACCACCTGGCGTGCTCATGCAGAAGATGTTCTAGATGACTTAGGCCAACACGCTGATTTGATAAATGCTAATATGAAATTGCTTTATGATGAGCAACAATCAGAAAAGCTAGAAAAAGAAGAAAGAAGAAGAAGGAGACAGAAGAAAAAGGCCAAAGAAATTCCTAAGTTTCAGATAGATATGAGTGCTCCCAATTATTGGGATCAAGAAGAAGAAGAGTCAAAAGAAGCAGTAACTGTGACTAGTGCATAAGAGTCCATTTCTAAGAACACTGGAAAGCTAACCAGTGAAAGAGAAACATATAAAATAGATAAACCTTTTGTCTCAAATAAAGAAGTAATGACCCTTGAACAAGCTGCCTCCAAATTCCCTTCTATCTTTCCATCAATAAATAACCAGAACAAGGCTCATATCCTGAAAGAAGTAAATAAGTATCCTGCACGCTGCCAATACCAATGGCTATGTTCTAGATTTGGATAATTCTTCAAATCCTGGAGAATCAATCTGGATTTGGATAGGTGCTCTGTATTAGATGCAGGTTACTACAAAATTGGATAATGTATCCATTATGGTCCTAGCAGAAAAACGTATGACTAGTATAGTCTATGATTGGTGGATGGGACCATCTGAAGAAGAGAGAAGAGCTTTCATGGAAGCCGGACTGTCTACATTAGAATTATTGTTAAACACACAGTTCGTGCCAGAACCAGTTGATGAGAAAAAGCAATTGATAACAGATCTTAGTCGAATGGAATTAAAAGACCTGAATTATTTTGATCAATTCAGTAAAGATTTCATGGCTAAGGTTTTCAAAGCTAATCTCTCAAATGATGTGGCTCAAAAAATTTCTTTTTTGTCAAAGTTACCAGGCAATCTAGGAGACCTCATTATGAAAGATCTAGATGTACAGAATAAAAGACTAGATCAAGTTTATTGGGTTGACCTTCTTTTCAGAATCTCAGAGAAAGTTAAATACCGATGCTGGCAAAAGAAGGTGCATGACATCACACCCAGTTCAGATGTCTACAAAATTATGCTACCATGGACACCATTCCAAAAGAAGAGAAGAACAAAGAGGTATGGTAGATTTAAACCCAAGAGAGTCTCAAATCCAAGAAAGCCTTTCCGTAAATATAGATTTTTGAAGAAAAGATCAAAACCAAGAAACAATAATTGTTGTTTGATTTGTAAAAAAGAAGGACATTTTGCACGAAAGTGCCTGCCAAAATTCATCAAGTAAACTTAAAACCTGTATAGATATCGAAGAGTTTCAAGATGATTGGTCCATAGTAGAATCAGAAGATGATGTTTCAAATGTATATATTTTGGCTGAAATATCAGATGCAAAAGAGGAAGAAGAATGTGTTCAGAAGATGAATTTCTGTATATCCTATTCAGAAGATGATTTTTCAGAAGAGTTCCATTACAATGAAGAAGAAAGCGACATTGAAGTCACCAGCGAAACATCATATGATTCAAAATATGAATCCGAAAGCTCAAGGTCAGATCAATCAGTACACAAAGGTAAGCAACCTGTGTTGCCTTTTCCAGAAGTAAATGCTTTTTGTCCATTTCAGAAAAGAACCACACCCTCAACCAGTCTTCCGAAACCAGAGATTACTAGAACATAAGAAAATTCTTTGTTAAAAAAGATAGTCAAGACTAATAGCCTTATTTATATCCCAGTTCAAGTTCAAGTAAAAAATGAATTGATATCTGTTGATGCATTAATCGATACTGGTGGATCGAATAATTTGGCTAGACCATCTTTGTTTAAATCTCTGTGGAAACCATTGCAAAATATACTAGTATCTGAAACAATAGGAGGAACTGCCAGTCTAACTCATTATGTACACAATATTCCATTAAAAGTTGGGGGGAGTATAGTCAAGATCTCTGCAATACAACACTTTGATCCCTCAGCTAGTTTAATGTTGGGAATGCCATTTCTAAATTCTATGCTTCCAGTAACAATCAACCAAGATAAGCTGATTATAAACCTGAAAAAGAAAGCTATTGTTGTACCCAGATTGTTTATTGCAAATTCAGAAGCAAGACATGAAAATAGCTAGAAAAAGGTAGGAGCCAGAAAGCCATTAAAAGATTCTGACGATTGGCAGGAAGTTCTGCAAATTTATGAGTTAAGAGCAGAATATAAAGCAAAACAAATGGCATGCATAGATCCCAATTGGTCTACAAAACAAAATGATATCCATAAAATACTTCTAAAAAGCTGCTAAGAAAATCCACAACAATTTTGGGAAGCAGAAAGTCTAATGCAAGAAATTGTAACCTTGCATGATGATGGAGTCAAAGGGAAGCTTATTCCCTGCACTCCTTCAGACGAGCAAGAAATAAAGAGACAAATTAAAGAATTATTACAAATGCAGCTCACTGAGCCAAGTGAGTCTCATTACTCTTGTTCAACATTTCTGGTAAGAAACCATTTTGAGATAGTTAGGGGAAAACCTAGAATGGTGATAAATTACAAACCCTATACGCAATCACTCAGAGTTTTAATTATCCACTGCCAAGGCTAGAAACCATAATGCAGAAAATGCAACATAGCAAGGTATTCAGCAAGTTTGATATGAAGTCTGGATATTATCAGATTCAAATACAGAAAGATGACAGGCATAAAACCACTTTTATTTGTCCAGCCGAATTTCACCAATGGAAAGTTGTTCCATTTGGTTTGAAAAATGCCCCTGCATTCTTCCAAAGAAGAATGGATTTAATTTTTGCCAAGTATGATTTTATTGTTACATATATTGATGACATTCTCATTCATGGTCCAGATGTAAAAACCCATTTAGAGCATTTAGAGATTTTTCTAAAAGAAGTTCAGCAGCATGGTATAGTTTTATCAGAATGAAAAATGACTTTGTTTCAAGACAATCTAGATTTTTTGGGAATTCATGTAGTCAATGGTGCAATCCAAATGCAACCACATGTATTGACCAAATTAACACAATTTACAGATGAATTGAAAGATACAAAAACAATTCAAATATTCTTAGGAGTCTTGAATTATATTCACAAGTACATCCCAAGATTGACAAAAAAAACAGCTCCGATCAGGAAACATCTCAAAGAGGGATGGTCGCCAGAAGCAACAACAACAGTTAAACAGTTGAAAGTGGAGTGTCAACAATTGCCAAAGCTCCAACCACCAAGTGGCGGTTTTCTTATACTCCAAACTGATGCTTCTTTAGATTTTTGGGCAGCAGTTCTTTTTGAACGAAGGGAGAAAGGTGAAGAAAGACTCTATGCCTATGCATCAGGTGAATTCACACCCAGCCAGAATAATTATTTTATAGCAGAAAAGGAAACACTGGCTATATTCAATGGGATACAAAGGTTTGAGTTATATCTTACTACCGTGAAATTTTTAATAAGAACAGACTCCAAGAATTTTAAATACTTCTTATCTGCCAAAATATCAAGACAAATTACAAAAGGAAGAATTGTTGCATGGCATATTTGGTTCGAACAGTTCGATTTTGAAGTCGAGTGGATCCTAGGTAATTCAAATTATTTGACAGATTCATTAACCAGGGATATGAATAAAGCATTCATGACTTGTCCAGGTTCGTGTTTCACCATCCCAGGTAAAGGACCATAGGACGATAGTTTTTATACATTTGTTGACAGATTCAGGCTACTTGAAGGACATGCAAGCCATCTTGTAGAAGAAATAAAAAAAGTTGTGGGAATGAGACTGAGAAGAAACACTTGGATACGAAAATGCCAAGCATGGCAGTCCAAGAATGTATGTATGTCGTTAGGCCTAGATACTGAACTGGTAAAAGTATATCCTTTTCCTAACATGAAGGTAAAATTATTTTTCAGAAGTCTCTCAGATCTATGGTCTAGTGAATATACTGATTAAGTGATATGGACCCTCAAGGTTTTGAATTTTTATCAACTTATTGGAGGGATTGATTTTGCTCTCAACATTTTGACAAGAGCAAAAATTTTAGATCTTGAAAATATTCCTATTAAGCCTGAAATAGGAAAATTTATTTTATATTTAAAAATCCCAGACATTTTTGAGGAATTAGAAGCCTCCTTTCTGCAAAGGATTGACGAGAATTATGCATCAAATGACACTTTTCCTCAACATGAAATTTTTGAGGGATTTGCTGACTAGGAAATAAAAGATGGTTTCTACAGGAAAAATCCAACCACTAGGATATCTCAGTGCATTCAAAGGATGCTGCAATATCTCAGAACTTTCTCATCCCCTTGGGATTATCACAGTCTCAGGTTAAGAGAAAGTATTGACCCTAATCCTTTTGCACAAGTTTTCAGTCATGAAAGGATCAGAGAAATCAAGACCAACAATAATGAAGAGATGATTAAGCAACATGCTGGATGGTTCAATGAATTTGGAAATCTAAAGTTGACAGAAAAAATGCAGATTCTACAAAAGATGGATGATTTACAAGGAGAACCCAAGGCATTAAGATTCATAATTAATCAAAAGGCTTTGGTAACTATCAATGTTATTTCACCTAATTGGAATAACAATGTAATCCATATTATTATCCTGATGATTTCAAACAGAATCTGTACATCAATGAGTTTCGAATTAGGCTGGCAAAACAAAGATTTTATGAGTAATAATTGCAGAGGATAGGTTCAACATGCAATCGAGAGTTCCACTAATATGTTTCAAATTTTTAAATGGCAACTCTTAAACGTCATCGAATTGGCAGTACAGAGGTCACCCACAGTCCGAAATGTCTTTAAAGATTCTTTTCTAGATATCGACATCAGCCCTTTATCTTTCCTTAACAAGTGGGAAAAACAAGCTGCTATGTACACACCTCAGCAACAGGGTCTCCACCGAATAAAGACAAATACAGAAAAAGGAGAGTCATCAAGAGCATCATCAAGGAGGACAATAATTTTAGATGAAGATGCCAAAGGAAAAGGAAAAGCAATAGAATCTACTTTACAGGACGCACTCACGGATGCCCAAGACCCAACAGATATCGATTGGGACGAAGAGCACTCCACGCTGATGGAACGCCACTACCAGAAGATGCTCGATGCGTCCAGGCCAGCACATGATTCTTCGGATGAATTTGATCCTGATAATTATTATGATTCAAATAGGAGCTCGATGGGGCCATGGTAGAATCTTTTGTACCAGAAAATATGAGTAGAAACCATGGGCAAAAATATGCCGGAAGGACCCTCAATTATTTCTATTTTTTCATTATAGTTTAGAACAGAAAACTTAGGGAGTCTATAAAAGAGAGAGACTCAGAAGTTCAAATCATCGCTTGACAGAGAACTCTGAGATCTCGTATTGTAATAAGCCTTATGTATTCTACTTGATTTTATTAATATCGAAGCCTACTGGGCTGCTTGTCTAAGGACAGTTTCTGTAATCCAAAAGAACTTGGAATTGTAAGGCGAAGGCGTTTGAAGACCCGTGTTAAGCACCTGGTGTGCTCACGCAGAAGATGTTCTAGATGATTTAGATAAAAGTTGCTTCAGTCAATCTCTGAAATAGACTATAAAAGTTCAACATGGCCAATTTCTTAAGATCCTTTTCAAATATCGAAAGAAGATCTGTATCTAAAGTAGATAGTAGATCTCTTGAATCTGATAATGTATAATATGAAAAGGTAGAAGACCCAGAAAGTTGGAACCCGCCCGTGTTAAGCTCTAAAGAAATTTATCTAGTTCCATCATTGCTTAGACTGTCCAAAAGGGTGTTGCTCAAAGGAGTAGAACTAGAAACAAAAATATCAAGTCCATCTGTTCAAATTGTTGGTCTCAATTTGTTTTCTGAAGAAGATTTTTTTTTTTTTTGAAAATATGTGGCTGGAAAGAGATTCTTCTATTTAAATTTTGGGGGAATTAGAATTGGACTAGCTCTATTATTCCGTCATGGCCTCAACACTCCCTACATAGCAGAAGTCTTCGACACTAGACATAATATAATCATCATGCCCAAATAGGTACAATACTTGGAAATCTATTCTCGGGATGTCAATATGGCACTATCTATCTAGATTATGCCATTAGTCTGTTTGATATTCACTTGAAAGATTGTTGGAAAGCTTTGATTGGAGTACAAGGTCTAGAAATGGTTCAAGATAGTGAATATTTATCTGTGATAGTCTAAACCTCTTTCCAGCTAACCAATACAGTACATCCTAAATTAAGACAACCAATTTTAAAAGATTGTGTTGTTGTAGGAATAAGCAATGCCTAAGTAGAAGGTGTTCATTATGACAAAGAAGCTTTGCCTAATGAATGGTACATCCAATACAAATCTCTGGCATCTGCAGACAGTTCTAATAGTTCCACAAAAAGAATGTCTGTATCAGATGGTTGTGTTAGAATTCTTCCAAACAGACCAAAAGTACCAAGGCCCATAGTCATGCCAGAAAAAACATGTGTTACCATCAATCCAAGAAAATTAACAACCTCTTGTCAGTGGAAGAAAATCCTATTATCGCCATATCCCTGCACCAGATGAAACTAGTTCTTCCACCAATATACCGCTATCTACAAATCAATTGTACACACCAGAAGAAAAACCTTTCTTTGCTGTAAATAAAATGTTTAGAACATATGTCAGATCTACTCCACCTGTTGAAGAATTCCAGTTTGCAAATCGCAGATTTGTAAAAGGAGGAAAATGGCCGCCAAAAACAAAATTCAGTACTTCTTCATCTAATACCAGACAACCAACAACAAGAGCTGATTGTGCTCCTTTACTAGAACAAAATTCGCAAAATCCAAATGACATGGACCAAGTCTACCGGATAGGAAATTATTTAACCAACTAGTGTGCTCACGCAGAAGATGTTCTAGATGAATTAGGCCAACAATCTGATTTGATAAATGCTAATATGAAATTTCTTTATGATGAGCAACAATAAGAAAACCTAGAAAAAGAAGAAAGAAGAAGAAGCGGACAGAAGAAAAAGGCCAAAGAAATTCCTAAGTTTCACATAGATATGAGTGCTCCCAATTATTGGGATCAAGAAGAAGAAGAGTCAAAAGAAGCAGTAACTGAGACTAGTGCATAAGAGTCCACTTATAAGAACACTGGAAAGCTAACCAGTGAAAGAGAAATGTATAAAATAGATAAACCTTTTGTCTCAAAGAAAGAAGTGATGACCCTTGAACAAGCTGCCTCCAAATTCCCTTCTTTTATCTTGCCATCAATAAATAACCAGAACAAGGCTCATATGCTAAAAGAAGTAAATAAGTATCCACGTGTAGAGGAAGACCTGTATGCTGCCAATACCAGTGGCTATATTCTAGATTTGGATAATTCTTCAAATCTTGGAGAATCAATCCGGATTTGGATAGGTGCTCTATATCAGATGCAGGTTACTACAAAATTGGATAATGTATCCATTATGGTCCTAGCAGAAAAATGTATGAATGGTATAGTCTATGATTGGTGGATGGGACCATCTGAAGAAGAGAGAAGAGCCGTCATGGAAGCCGGACTATCTACATTAGAATTATTGCTAAAGACACGGTTCGTGCCAAAACCAGTTGATGAGAAAAAGCAATTGATAACAGATCTTAGTCGAATGGAATTAAAAGACCTGAAATATTTTGATCAATTCAGTAAAGATTTCATGGCTAAGGTTTTCAAAGCTAATGTCTCAAATGATGTGGCTCAAAAAATTTCTTTTTTGTTAAAGTTACCAGGCAATCTAGGAGACCTCATTATGAAAGATCTAGATGTACAAAATAAAAGACTAGATCAAGTTTATTGGGTTGACCTTCTTTTCAGAATCACAGAGAAAGTTAAATACCTATGATGGCAAAAGAAGGCGCATGACATCACACCCAGTTCAGATGTCTGCAAAATTATGCTACCATGGACACCATTCCAAAAGAAGAGAAGAACAAAGAGGTATGGTAGATTTAAACCCAAGAGAGTCTCAAATCCAAGAAAGCCTTTCCGTAAATATAGATTTTTGAAGAAAAGATCAAAACCAAGAAACAATAATTGTTGTTTGATTTGTAAAAAAGAAGGACATTTTGCACGAAAGTTCCTGCAAAATTCATCAAGTAAACTTAAAGCCTATATAGATATCGAAGAGTTTCAAGATGATTGGTCCATAGTAGAATTAGAAGATGATGTTTCAGATGTATATGTTTTGACTAAAATATCAGATGCAGAAGAGGAAGAAGAATGTGTTAAGAAGATGAATTTCTGTATATCCTGTTCAGAAGATGATTTTTCAGAAGAACTCCATTACAGTGAAGAAGAAAGCGACACTAAAGTCACCAGCAAAACATCAGATGATTCAGAAGATGAATCCGAAAGCTCAAGGTCAGAGCAATCAGTACACAAAGGTAAGCAAGCTATGTTGCCTTTTCCAGAAGTAAATGCTTTTTGTCCATTTCAGAAAAGAACTACAGCCTCAACTAGTCTTCTGAAACCAGAGATTACTAGAACAGAAGAAAATTCTTTGTTAAAAAAGATAGTCAAGACTAATAGCCTTATTTATATCCCGGTTCAAGTTCAAGTAAAAAATGAATGGATATCTATTGATGCATTCATCGATACTGGTGGATCGAATAATTTGGCTAGACCATCTTTGTTTAAATCTTTGTGGAAACCATTGCAAAATATACTGGTATCTGAAACAATAGGAGGAACTGTCAGTCTAAATCATTATGTACACAATATTCCATTAGAATTTGGGGGGAGTACAGTCAAGATCTCTGCAATACAACACTTTGATCCCTCAACTAGTTTAATGTTGGGAATTCCATTTCTAAATTCTGTGCTTCCAGTAACAATCAACCAAGATAAGCTGATTATAAACCTGAAAAAGGAAGCTATTGCTGTACCCAGATTGTTTATTGCAAATTCAGAAGCAAGACATGAAAATATCCAGAAAAGGGTAGGAGCCAGAAAGCCATTAAAAGATTCTAACGATTGGTAAGAAGTTCTGCAAATTTATGAGTTAAGAGCAGAATCTAAAGCAAAACAAATGGCATGCATAGATCCCAATTGGTCTACAGAACAAAATGATATCCATAAAAGACTTCTAAAAAGCTGCTCGGAAAATGCACAACAATTTTGGGAAGCAAAAAGTCCAATGCAAGAAATTGTAACCTTGCATGATAATGGAGTCAAAGGGAAACTTATTCCCTGCACTCCTTCAGACGAGCAAGAAATAAAGAGACAAATTAAAGAATTATTACAAATGCAGCTCATCGAGCCAAGTGAGTCTCATTACTCTTGATCAACGTTTCTGGTAAGAAACCATTCTGAGATAGTTAGGGGAAAACCTAAAATGGTGAGAAATTAAAAACCCCTAAATGCAATCACTCAGAGTTTTAATTATCCAATGCCAAGGCCAGAAACCATAATGCAGAAAATACAACATAGCAAGGTATTCAACAAGTTTGATATGAAGTCTAGATATTATCGGATTCAAATACAGAAAGATGACAGGCATAAAACCGCTTTTATTTGTCCAGCCAGATTTTACCAATGGAAAGTTGTTCCATTTGGTTTGAAAACCCCGCATTCTTCCAAAGAAGAATGGATTTCATTTTTGCAAAGTATGATTTTATTGTTACATATATTGATGACATTCTCATTCATAGTCCAGATGTAAAAATCCATTTAGAGCATTTAGAGATTTTTCTAAAAGAAGTTCAGCAGCATGGTATAGTTTTATCAGAAAGAAAAATGACTTTGTTTCAAGACAGTATAGATTTTCTGGGAATTCATGTAGTCAATGGTGCAATCCAAATGCAACCACATGTATTGACCAAACTAACAGAATTTCAAGATGAATTGAAAGATACAAAAACAATTCAAAGATTCTTAGGAGTCCTGAATTATATTCACAAGTACATCCCAAGATTGACAGAAAAAATAGCTCTGATCAGGAAACATCTCAAAGAGGGATGGTTGCCAGAAGCAACAACAACAATTAAACAACTGAAAGCGGAGTGTCAGCAATTGCCAAAGCTCCAACCACTAGGTGACAGTTTTCTTATACTCCAAATTGATGCTTCTTTAGATTTTTGGGCAACAGTACTTTTTGAATGAAGGGAGAAAGGTGAAGAAAGACTCTATGCCTATGCATCAGGTGAATTCACACCCAGCCAGAAGAATTATTTTATAGCAGAAAAGGAAACATTGGCTATATTCAATGGGATATAGAGGTTTGAGTTATATCTTACTCCCGTGAAATTTTTAATAAGAACAGACTCCAAGAATTTTAAATACTTCTTATCTGCCAAAATATCAAGACAGATTGCAAAAGGAAGAATTCTTGCATGGCAGATTTGGTTCCAACAATTCGATTTTGAAGTCGAGTGGGTCCGAGGTAATTCAAATTATTTGACAGATTCATTAACCATGGATATGAATAAAGCATTCATGACTTGTCCAGGTTCGTGTTTCACCATCCCAGGTAAAGGACCACATGACGACAATTTTTAAACATTTGTTGACAGATTTAGGCTACTTGAAGGACATGCAAGCCATCTTGCAGAAGAAATAAAAAAAGTTGTGGGAATGAGACTAAGAAGAAACACTTGGATACGAAAATGCCAAGCATGGAAGTCCAAGAATGTAGGTATGTCATTAGGCCTAGATACTGAACTGGTAAAAGTATATCCTTTGCCTAACATGAAGGTAAAATTATTTTTCAGAAGTCTCTCAAATTTATGGTCTAGTGTATATACTGATCAAATGATATGGACCCTCAAGGTTTTGAATTTTTATCAACTTATTGGAGGGATTGATTTTGCTCTCAGCATTTTCACAGGAGCAAAAAATTTAGATCTTGAAAATATTCCTATTAAGCCTCAAAATAGGAAAATTTATTTTATCTTTAAAAATCCCAGACATTTTTGAGGAATTAGAAGCATCCTTTTTGCAAAGTATTGACGAGAATTATGCAGCAAATGAAACTTTTCCTCAATATGAAATTTTTGAGGGATTTTCTGACTGGGAAATAAAAGATGGTTTCTGCAGATAAAAGCCAACCACTAGGATATCTCAGTGCATTCAAAGGACACTGCAATATCTCAGAAATTTCTCATCCCCTTGGGATTATCACAGTCTCAGGTTAAGAGAAAGTATTGACCCTAATCCTTTTGCACAAGTTTTCAGTCATGAAAGGATCGGAGAAATCGAGATCAACAATAATGAAGAGATGATTAAGTAGAATGCTGGATGGTTTAATGAATTTGGAAATCTAAAGTTGACAGAAAAAATACAGATTCTACAAAAGATGGATGATTTACAAGGAGAACCCAAGGCATTAAGATTCATAATTAATCAAAATTCTTTGGTAACTATCAGTGTTATTTCACCTAATTGGAATAACAATGTAATCCATATTATTAGCCTGATGATTTCAAACAGAATCTGTACATCAATGATTTTCAAATTAGGCTGCCAAAACAAAGATTTTATGAGTAATAATTGCAGAGGATGGGTTCAACGTGCAATCGAGAGTTCCACTAATATGTTTCAAATTTTTAAATGGGAACTCTTAAATGGCATCGAATTGGCAGTACAGAGGTCACCCACAGTCTGAAATGTATTTAAAGATTCTTTTTTAGATATCGACGTCAACCCTTTACCTTTCCTTAACAAGTGGGAAAAACAAGCGGCTATGTACACACCTCAGCAATAGGGTCTCCACTTAATAAAGACAAATACGGAAAAAGGAGAGTCATCAAGGAGGACAATAATTTTAGATGAAGATTCCAAAGGAAAAGGAAAAGCAATAGAATCTACTTTACAAGATGCACTCACAGATGCACAGGACCCAACAGATATCGATTGGGACGAAGAGTACCCCAAGCTGATGGAACGTCACTACCAAAAGATGCTCGATGCGTCCAGGCCAACACATGATTCTTCGGATGAATTTGATCCTCATAATTATTATGATTCAGATAGGATCCCGATGGGGCCATGGTAGAATCTTTTGTACCAGAAAAGTTGAGTAGACACCATTGGCGAAAATACGCCGGAAGGACCCTCAATTATTTTTGTTTTGTCATTATAGTTTAGAACAGAAAAGTTAGGGAGTCTATAAAAGAGAGAGACTCAGAAGTTCAGATCATCGCTTGATAGAGAACTTTGAGATCTCGTATTGTAATAAGCCTTATATATTCTGCTTGTTTTTATTAATATCGAAGCGTACTAGGCCGCTTGTCTGAGGACAGTTTCTGTAATCCCAAAGAACTGGGAACTGTAAGGCGAAGGCATCGGAAGACCCGTGGAGAGAGGTCGTAGTTGCGTGCACATGTTCGGTTGAGGAGAAGTAAATTATCTCAGATCTGCTAGTTCGAAGTCTTCGAATTTAATCAGAAGTAAGTTCTAATAGCTTTCTATCGTCGCTATTGTTGTACCCACTCATCTTAATAAGTCTTTATTCAGGCTACTTGAAGGACATGCAAGCCATCTTGCAGAAGAAATCAAAAAAGTTGTGGGAATGAGACTGAGAAGAAACACTTGGATACGAAAATTCCAAGCATGGCAGTCCAAGAATGTAGGTATGTCAATAGGCCTAGATACTGAACTCGTAAAAGTATATCCTTTGCCTAACATGAAGGTAAAATTATTTTTCAGAAGTCTCTCAGATCTATGGTCTAGTGAATATACTAATCAAATGATATGGACCCTCAAGGTTTTGAATTTTTATCAACTTATTGGAGGGATTGATTTTGCTCTTAGCATTTTCACAGGAGCAAAAATTTTAGATCTTGAAAATATTCCTATTAAGCCTCAAAATAGGAAAATTTATTTTATCTTTAAAAATCCCAGACATTTTTGAGGAATTAGAAGCATCCTTTCCGCAAAGGATTGACGAGAATTATGCAGCAAATGACACTTTTCCTCAATATGAAAATTTTGAGGGATTTGCTGACTGGGAAATAAAAGATGGTTTCTGTAGGAAATAGCCAACCACTAGGATATCTCAGTGCATTCAAAGGACGCTGCAATATCTTAGAAATTTCTCATCCCCTTGGGATTATCATAGTCTCAGGTTAAGAGAAAGTATTGACCCTAATCCTTTTGCAAAAGTTTTTAGTCATGAAAGGATCGGAGAAATCAAGACCAACAATAATGAAGAGATGATTAAGCAGCATGCTGGATGGTTCAATGAATTTGGAAATCTAAAGTTGATAGAAAAAATATAGATTCTACAAAATATGGATGATTTACAAGGAGAACCCAAGGCATTAAGATTCATAATTAATCAAAAGGCTTTGGTAACTATCAGTGTTATTTCACCTAATTGGAATAACAATGTAATCCATATTATTAGCCTGATGATTTCAAACAGAATCTGTACATCAATGATTTTCAAATTAGGCTGGCAAAACAAAGATTTTATGAGTAATAATTGTAGAGGATGGGTTCAACATGCAATCGAGAGTTCCACTAATATGTTTCAAATTTTTAAGTGGCAACTCTTAAATGGCATCGAATTGGCAATACAGAGGTCACCCATAGTCTGAAATGTATTTAAAGATTCTTTTCTAGATATCGACATCGACCCTTTACCTTTCCTTAACAAGTGGGAAAAACAAGCGGCTATATACACACCTCAGCAGCAGGGTCTCCACTGAATAAAGACAAATACGGAAAAAGGAGAGTCATCAAGAGCATCATCAAGGAGGACAATAATTTTAGATGAAGATGCCAAAGGAAAAGGAAAAGCAATAGAATCTACTTTACAGGATGCACTCACGGATGCCCAGGACCCAGCAGATATCGATTGGGACGAAGAGTACTCCAAGCTGATGGAACGTCACTACCAAAAGATGTTCGATGCGTCCAGGCCTGTCATGCAGAAAGAGTTATTTTTGCGGACAAAGCTAACCTCCCTAGGAGTCTAAGACTCTCTAGTGACAAACAAGACAAACAAGAGCAATCCTTCTCTAAACATACATTATCCTATGAGAAACCAAGTGTTGTTCGATCCTACCTCAAA
>APFE031428496.1:91271-137132 GCA_000404065.3 Pinus taeda
AGCGTTGGACTTCAGGTAGGATTGAAAAACACTTGGTTTCTCATATGATAATGCATGTTTAGAGAATGATTGCTCTTAATTGTCTTGTTTGTCACTAGAGAGTCTTAGACTCCTAGGGAGGTTAGTTTTGTCAGCAAAAATAACTCTTTCCGCATGACATAGGGTGTTAGATTTCTAACATGAGGCAAGTTATTCCCATGTATTTGTATAAAATAACTTTATATTAATTTGGATGGGGATGAGGAGAGGATCTAGAGAGAGGAAGGACAGATTGAATATATCAGACTTGTATTACTGTATATTTTCCAGATTAATATAATACTTGATGTTCTGCTAAATTTCATTAAGTAACTCCTTTCGTAGTTGAAGGGGTTTTGAGTAAGGGAGGGCCCCCTTTACTCATAACTCTTGTAGCTGTAGATTTATTTTATTTCCATTTATTTTTGTCATGAATTACTAGAATTAGTACACAGTTTGTAGTTCTATTTTCTAATTTGTAACAACTTGTGAATGATCGTTAAATATGAGCTCATTTGATGAATGTTTTGGAATTGTTGAATATGATTTCATTTCTATTATGCAAAGTGTGAATTGAGTTAATTGTTGTTGTTTGGGTTTGTATCTTTTTTGGATCTGCATCAGCAATTCTAGGAAGTGTAGAGAGATGAATTATCTACTCCATAGCCTTTGCAGCTAAGTGCTGATGAAGAAAAGAGTTCTTGAAGCTGTGTGTGTGTGTGTGTGTGATTTTATTTAGAACAACACTTACAGTATTATCCTGCATATATTTTTCACAGCATCTCACAAGCTTACCTACCCATGGTTGATAATTTATGTTTGTTAAATTATAAGTCTATAACTTGCCCAAATATTTTGGCGTCATTGTCAGGGAGGTGCTAAGGGATGATACTTGAAGTGTTTTACTTTTTTTTTTGAAATTTTCAGGACTGGGGGAGTCGAAGTGGTAAGACATGGGGTAATTCCTACACACTTGCAAAGATCAAAATTCACCAAAGCCTTGTCCTGATTTTTTGGCAAGTAGAAATTTTTAAATTTTCTGCATAATATATGGATAGGGTCCAATATTTTCAAATATTTTTATTGGTGATGTGAGCACCACTTCCTCCACTAATAAATTGGTAAGGGAGAGGAAGTTCGTAAAGAATAAGGCAAAGGAAATAGAGGAATCCAACAAGAGGTTTACAAAAGTGTTTGATAGTTGATCCTAAGTGGACTAATAATCCCACAACAGCTTCTTCTACCAGAAAATCCTTTGTTTCTTCTCATTAGAAATTTTCAATGGAAACTCAAAGGCCATGGCAACCACGTCCTACAGGTATGTTACAACAACATTTTCAATTTCCTTATGCCCAGAATCAGATATGGAACATTCCAATGCCTTGGCAACCCTAGCCTCAACAAGGGAATTTCCTTTACCCTACTACACCAAATTATTCCCCTCAAAACTTTTCTTTACAACAAATGGTACATCAACAACTTCCTGACCAGCCGTATCCAATCTCATCAATAAATCCAACCAATCTACTCACAATATTGGAATGGCCATTTATCCCACTTATCCTACCAATTACATTACACTTCAGCCTCTATAGGAAATTTCTGTACCTTTGCCGCAGGAGTTTCCTGCATCTCTACAAGAAATTAAACTAAGGTTAGGAAAAGTGGTGACCAAACTAGAAAATATTGAATAAATTATAGAGGAAGAAACCCCTGATACACCTAAAATAGAAAATGTACAAGAAACAATAGAAAAAAACATTCTAAGATCACATGAACCTTCCTTATCTCAAACTGTCCATCCTCCTTTTCTTGAGAGGATAAGGGTGGAAGAAATGACCAAAAAGCCTGAATTTGATCTAGTATCCAAGTTAAGAAATTTATGCATCGATTTTCCTTTACTACAAGTGATTAAGAATATCCCAATCTATGCTAAAATAATTAGGAACTATGTATCAAGAAGTTGGGGAGACAAAAGAAAGAACCCTCTACAATTCAAGTAGATGGGGAAATTGCAAGCCTTGTGTCTACCATATTTTCCATTGGAAAATATGCAGACCCTAGTGTTCTTTAGCCTAGGACTAATTTACAGAGGCACCCTTTGATATTAGGGAGACCTTGGTTGGCCACAATGGATGCCTTTCCCACCATCACTCATGAGGCTGAAATTAAGCATATAAATATATATCCCTCCTGTCATGCGGAAAGAGTTATTTTTGCTGACAAAACTAACCTCCCTAGGAGTTTAAGACTCTCTAGTGAAAAACAAAACAAGTAAGAGCAATCCTTCTCTAAATATACATTATCCTATGAGAAACCAAGTGTTTTTCGATCTTACCTTAGGTCCAACTCTTGTTGTAGCAGCCTAGCTTCGTTGATCTAGATGAGCTCCTCCTTCACTTTGAAACCTGCATACACTAATAATCAAACAATTACATAACACCTGAATATTCCATAAAACAAAGCATATTCAACATATAGAGCAAGGAGTATATGAAACAATTCATTAACAACAAATCATTGAGAAGAATGGACTTATTTGTATTAAGGAAACAAAAAAGAAACCATTACAACCTGAGCCTTGGTGTTGTGCAAGTTCCTCCCAGGGTCCAGCAAGAGTTTTCCTCTACTTTGACAAGCTCACCCACTTCCAAATGAAACAAGAAAGGATGGTAATCTCTCCTCACAAGCTTACAATGGAAGTCCTAATTCCAGCAGCATCTACCCTTTGGAATGTTCAGCTTTCAACCTCCCCTCCCTTGGCCCAATGCCTGTATTTATAGTGTTATAGAGGAAGTTATTCAGTTCCAACATCAATGGGATACTCCCTCTTTTGGATGGGGTAGCTCCTCTCTTGATGGGATAAGTTCCTCTATCATAGGGATGCATGAACCATCTGGAGGCGCTCAATACACGTCAAACACTCTTCTAGAAGGCTCTAGAAGTGACCACAAGTAACTTTTTTAAGATGAAACTCGCGCCTTTTGACCTTTACAGAGGTACGCACCCATCCTTTGGCTTACAGAGCGTACAAGTACGCAGGTACAATGAGTTTGGGATGCGTACACGCAGGCAAGGTAGAGAGAACCTGCGTACCCAGAGATAAACATGTTTTTTTAGTGACTTTCTCTCTTTCTGGAGTTTGACATGAAGAGCAGAGGTATTAGGCTTGACAAGGAGGATAATATGACTATTGATGGAGCCATATTAACTGCAGATAGTCATGGTGACAAATTTCAGTGTAACAAGGCCAACACATGATTCTTCAGATGAATTTGATCCTGATAATTATTATGATTCAGACAGGAGCCCGATGGGGCCATGGTATAATATTTTGTACCAGAAAAGTTGAGTACACACCATTGGCGAAATATGCTGGAAGGACCCTCAATTATTTCTGTTTTGTCATTATAGTTTAAAACATAAAAGTTAGGGAGTCTATAAAAGAGAGACTCAGAAGTTCAGATCATCGCTTGATAGAGAACTTTGAGATCTCGTATTGTAATAAACCTTATATATTCTGCTTGTTTTTATTAATATCAAAGCCAACTGGGCCACCTATCTGAGGACAGTTTCTGTAATCCAAAATAACTTGGAACTGTAAGGTGAAGGCATTGGAAGACCCATGGAGAGAGGTCGTTGTTGCGTGCGCATGTTCGGTTGAGGAGAAGTAAATTATCTCAGATCTGTTGGTTAGAAGTTTTCGAATTTAATCAGAAGTAAGTTTGAATACCAAAGCTTTCTATCATTGCTATTGTTGTACCCGCTCATCTTAATAAGTCTTTATTCAGGCTACTTGAAGGACATGCAAGCCATCTTGCAGAATAAATCAAAAAAGTTGTGGGAATGAGACTAAGAAGAAACACTTGGATACAAAAATGACAAGCATGGCAGTCCAAGAATGTAGGTATGTCATTAAGCCTAGATACTGAACTCGTAAAAGTATATCCTTTGCCTACATGAAGGTAAAATTGTTTTTCAGAAGTCTCTCAGATCTATGGTCTAGTGAATATACTGATCAAATGATATGGACCCTCAAGGTTTTGAATTTTTATCAACTTATTGGAGGGATTGATTTTTCTCTCAGCATTTTCACAGGAGCAAAAATTTTAGATCTTGAAAATATTCCTATTAAGCCTGAAATAGGAAAATTTATTTTATCTTTAAAAATCCCAGACATTTTTGAGGAATTAAAAGCATCCTTTCAGCAAAGGATTGACGAGAATTATGCAGCAAATGGCACTTTTCCTCAATATGAAATTTTTGAGGGATTTGCTGACTCGGAAATAAAAGATGGTTTCTGCAGGAAAAAGCCAACCACTAGGATATCTCAGTGAATTCAAAGGACGTTGCAATATCTCAGAAATTTCTCATCCCCTTGGGATTATCATAGTCTCAGGTTAAGAGAAAGTATTGACCCTAATCCTTTTGCACATGTTTTTAGTCATGAAAGGATCTGAGAAATCGAGACCAACAATAATGAAGAGATGATTAAGCAGCATGCTGGATGGTTCAATGAATTTGGAAATCTAAAGTTGACAGAAAAAATACAGATTCTACAAAAGATGGATGATTTACAAGGAGAACCCAATGCATTAAGATTCATAATTAATCAAAAGGCTTTGGTAACTATCAGTGTTATTTCACCTAATTGGAATAACAATGTAATCCATATTATTAGCCTGATGATTTCAAATAGAATCTGTACATCAATGATTTTCAAATTAGGCTGGAAAAACAAAGATTTTATGAGTAATAATTGTAGAGGATGGGTTCAACATGCAATCGAGAGTTCCACTAATATGTTTCAAATTTTTAAATGGGAACTCTTAAATGGCATCGAATTGGCAGTATAGATGTCACCCACAGTCCGAAATGTATTTAAATATTATTTTCTAGATATCGACATCGACCCTTTACCTTTTCTTAACAAGTGGGAAAAACAAGCGGCTATGTACCCACCTCAGCAACAGGGTCTCCACTGAATAAAGACAAATACGGAAAAAGGAGAGTCATCAAGAGCATCATCAAGGAGGACAATAATTTTAGATGAAGATGCCAAAGGAAAAGGAAAAGCAATCAAATCTACTTTACACGACGCACTCACGGATGCCCAAGACCCAAGAGATATCGATTGGGATGAAGAGTACTCCAGGCTGATGGAACGTCACTACCAAAAGATGCTCGATGCGTCCAGGCCAACACATGATTCTTCGGATGAATTTGATCCTGATAATTATTATGATACAGATAGGAGCCCGATGGGGCCATGGTAGAATCTTTTGTACCAGAGAAGTTGAGTAGACACCATTGGCGAAAATATGCTGGAAAGACCCTCAATTATTTCTGTTTTGTCATTATAGTTTAGAACAAAAAAGTTAGGGAGTCTATAAAAGAGAGAGACTCAGAAGTTCAGATCATCGCTTGATAGAGAACTTTGAGATCTCATATTGTAATAAGCCTTATATATTCTGCTTGTTTTTATTAACATCGAAGCCTACTAGGCCGCCTGACTGAGGAAGGTTTCTGTAATCCAAAAGAACTTGGAACTGTAAGGCGAAGGCATTGGAAGACCCATGGAGAGAGGTCGTAGTTGTTCGCGCATGTTCAGTTGAGGAGAAGTAAATTATCTCAGATCTGCTGGTTAGAAGTCTTCAAATTTAATCAGAAGTAAGTTCGAATACCAAAGCTTTCTATCGTCAATATTGTTGTACCCGCTCATCTTAATAAGTCTTTATTCAGGCTACTTGAAGGACATGCAAGCCATCTTGCAGAAGAAATCAAAAAAGTTGTGGGAATGAGATTGAGAAGAAACACTTGGATACGAAAATGCCAAGCATGGCAGTCCAAGAATGTAGGTATGTTGTTAGGCCTAGTTACTGAACTCGTAAAAATATATCCTTTGCCTAACATGAAGGTAAAATTATTTTTCAGAAATCTCTCAGATCTATGGTCTAGTGAATATACTAATCAAATGATATGGACCCTCAAGGTTTTGAATTTTTATCAACTTATTGGAGGGATTGATTTTGCTCTCAAAATTTTCACAAGAGCAAAAATTTTAGATCTTGAAAATATTCCTATTAAGCCTGAAATAGGAAAATTTATTTTATCTTTAAAAATCCCAGACATTTTTGAGGAATTAGAAGCATCCTTTCTGCAAAGGATTGACGAGAATTATGCAGCAAATGACACTTTTCCTCAATATGAAAATTTTGAGGGATTTGCTGATTGGGAAATAAAAGATGGTTTCTACAGGAAAAAGCCAACCACTAGGATATCTCAGTGCATTCAAAGGACGTTGCAATATCTCAGAACTTTCTCATCCCCTTGGGATTATCACAGTCTCAGGTTAAGAGAAAGTATTGACCCTAATCCTTTTGCACAAGTTTTCAGTCATGAAAGGATCAGAGAAATCGAGACCAGCAATAATGATGAGATGATTAAGAAGCATGCTAGATGGTTCAATGAATTTGGAAATCTAAAGTTGACAGAAAAAATTATTCTACAAAAGATGGATGATTTACAAGGAGAACCCAAGGCATTAATATTCATAATTAATCAAAAGGCTTTGGTAACTATCAGTGTTATTTCACCTAATTGGATTAACAATGTAATCCATATTATTAGCCTGATGATTTCAATCAGAAACTGTACATCAATGATTTTTGAATTAGGCTGGCAAAACAAAGATTTTATGAGTAATAATTGCAGAGGATGGGTTCAACATGCAATTGAGAGTTCCACTAATATGTTTCAAATTTTTAAATGGGAACTCTTAAACGGCATCGAATTGGCAATACAGAGGTCACCCACAGTCTGAAATGTCTTTAAAGATTCTTTTCTAGATATCGACATTAGCCCCTTACCTTTCCTTAACAAGTGGGAAAAACAAGCGGCTGTGTACACACCTCATCAACAGGGTCCCCACTGAATAAAGACAAATATGGAAAAAGGAGAGTCATCAAGAGCATCATCAAGGAGGACAGTAATTTTAGATGAAGATGCCAAAGGAAAAGGAAAAGCAACAGAATCTACTTTATAGGACGCACTCACAGATGCCCAGGACCCAACAGATATCGATTGGGATGAAGAGTACTCCAAGCTAATGGAATGTCACTAACAAAAGATGCTTGATGTGTCCAGGCCAGCACATGATTCTTCGGATGAATTTGATCCTGATAATTATTATGATTCAGATAGGAGCCCAATGGGGCCATGGTAGAATCGTTTGTACCAGAAAAGTTGAGTAGACACCATGGGCAAAAATATGCTGGAAGGACCCTCAATTATTTATGTTTTGTCATTATAGTTTAGAACAGAAAAGTTAGGGAATCTATAAAAGAGAGAGATGCATAAATTCAGATCATCACTTGACAGAGAACTCTGAGATCTCGTATTGTAATAAGCCTTATGTATTCTGCTTGTTTTATTAATATCGAAGCCTACTGGGCCGCCTGTCTGAGGACAGTTTCTGTAATCCAAAAGAACTTGGAACTGTAAGGCGAAGGCGTTTGAAGACCCGTGGAGAGAGGTCGTAGTTGTGCGTGCATGTTCGGTTGAGGAGAAGTAAATTATCTAAGATCTGCTGGTTAGAAGTCTTCGAATTTAATCAGAAGTGAGTTCGAATACCAAATCTTTATATCTTCGCTATTGCTATACCTGCTCATCTTAATAAGTCTCTTTGTTTGTCGATCACCCCTATTTTTGGTACCAAAAATAGGGGTGATCGACAAACAGAGAGACTTATTAAGGTGAGCGGGTACAACAATAGCGGCGATAGAAATCTTTGGTATTCAAACTTACTTCTGATTAAATTCAAAGACTTCTAACTAGCAGATCTGAGATAATTTACTTCTCCTCAACCGAACATGCACGCGCAACTACGACCTCTCTCCACGGGTCTTCAAACGCCTTCACCTTATAGTTCCAAGTTCTTTTGGATTACAGAAACTGTCCTCAGACAGGCGGCCTAGTAGGCTTCGATATTAATAAAAACAAGCAGAATACATAAGGCTTATTACAATACGAGATCTTAGAGTTCTTTGTCAAGTGATGATCTGAACTTCTGAGTCTCTCTCTTTTATACACTCCCTAAATTTTCTGTTCTAGGATATAACGACAAAACAAAAGTAATTGAGGGTCCTTCTGGCATATTTTCACCGATGGTGTCTACTCAACTTTTCTAGTCCAAAAGATTCTACCATGGCCCCATCGGGCTCCTATCTAAATCATAATAATTATCAGGATCAAATTCATTCGAAGAATCATGTGCTGGCCTAGACGCATCGAGCATCTTTTGGTAGTGACGTTCCATCAGCTTGGAGTACTCTTCGTCCCAATCGATATCTGCTGGGTCTTGGGCATCCGTGAGTGCGTCCTGTAAAGTAGATTATGTTGCTTTTCCTTTTCCTTTGGCATCTTCATCTAAAATTATTGTCCTCCTTGATGATGCTCCTGTGAAAATGCTGAGAGCAAAATCAATCCCTCCAATAAGTTGATAAAAATTCAAAACCTTAAGGGTCCATATCATTTGATTAGTATATTCACTAGACCATAGATCTGAGAGACTTATGAAAAATAATTTTACCTTCATGTTAGGCAAAGGATATACTTTTACCAGTTAAGTATCTAGGCCTAACGACATACCTACATTCTTGGACTGCCATGTTTGGCATTTTCGTATCCAAGTGTTTCTTCTCAGTCTCATTCCCACAAATTTTTTGATTTCTTCTGCAAGATGGATTTCATGTCCTTCAAGTAGCATGAATCTGTCAACAATTGTATAAAAACTGTCATCCCTGTGGTCCTTTACCTGGGATGGTGAAACACGAACCTGGACAAGTCATGAATGCTTTATTCATATCCCTGGTTAATGAATCTGTCAAATAATTTGAATTACCTGGGATCCACTCGACTTCAAAATCGAACTGTTGGAACCAAATCTGCCATGTAAGAATTCTTCCTTTTGCAATCTGTCTTGATATTTTGGTAGATAAGAAGTATTTAAAATTCTTGGAGTCTGTTCTTATTAAAAATTTCACGGGAGTAAGATATAACTCAAACCTCTATATCCCATTGAATATAGCCAGTGTTTCCTTTTCTTCTATAAAATAATTCTTCTGGCTAGGTGTGAATTCACCTGATGCATAGGCACATAGTCTTTCTTCACCTTTCTCCCTTCGTTCAAAAAGAACTGCTGCCCAAAAATCTAAAGAAGCATCAGTTTGGAGTATAAGAAAACTGTCACTTGGTGGTTGGAGCTTTGGAAATTGCTGACACTCTGCTTTCAACTATTTAACTGCTGTTATTGCTTATGGTGACCATCCCTCTTTGAGATGTTTCTTGATCAGAGCTATTTTTTCTGTCGATCTTGGGATGTACTTGTGAATATAATTCAGGACTCCTAAGAATCTTTGAATTGTTTTTGTATCTTTCAATTCATCTGGAAATTGTGTTAGTTTGGTCAATACATGTGGTTGCATTTGGATTGCACCATTGACTACATGAATTCCCAGAAAATCTATACTGTCTTGAAACAAAGTCATTTTTCTTTCTGATAAAACTATACCATGCTGTTGAACTTCTTTTAGAAAAATCTATAAATGCTCTAAATAGGTTTTTACATCTGGACTATGAATGAGAATGTCATCAATATATGTAACAATAAAATCATACCTGGAAAAAATGAAATCCATTCTTCTTTGGAAGAATGCAGGGGCGTTTTTCAAACCAAATGGAACAACTTTCCATTGGTAAAATCCGGTTGGACAAATAAAAGCGGTTTTATGCCTGTTATCTTTCTGTATTTGAATCTGATAATATCTAGACTTCATATCAAACTTGCTGAATGCCTTGCTATGCTGTATTTTCGACATTATGGTTTCTGGCCTTGGCAGTGGATAATTAGAACTCTGAGTGATTGCATTTAGGGGTTTGTAATTTATCACCATTCTAGGTTTTCCCCTAACTATCTCAGGTGGTTTCTTACTAGAAACGTTGAACAAGAGTAATGAGACTCACTTGGCTTGATGAGCTGCATTTGTAATAATTCTTTAATTTGACTCTTTATTTCTTGCTCATCTGAAGGAGTGCAGGGAATAAGTTTCCCTTTGACTCCATTATCATGCAAGGTTACAATTTCTTGCATTAGACTTTCTGCTTCCCAAAATTGTTGTGGATTTTCTGAGCAGCTTTTTAGAAGTTTTTTTTGGATATCATTTTGTTCTGTAGGCCAATTGGGATCTATGCATGCCATTTGTTTTGCTTTAGATTCTGCTCTTAATTCATAAATTTGCAGAACTTCCTGCCAATCATAAGAATCTTTTAATGGCTTTCTGTCTCCTACCCTTTTCTGGATATTTTCATGTCTTGCTTCTGAATTTGCAATAAACAATCTGGGTACAGCAATAGATTTCTTTTTCACGTTTATAATCCGCTTATCTTGTCTGATTGTTACTGGAAGCACATAATTTAGAAATGGCATTCCCAACATTAAACTAGCTGAGGGATCAAAGTGTTGTATTGCAGAGATCTTGACTATACTCCCCCCAACTTTTAATGTAATATTGTCTACATAATGAGTTAGACTGACAGTTCCTCCTATTGTTTTAGATACCAATATATTTTGCAATGGTTTCCATAGAGATTTAAACAAATATGGTCTAGCCAAATTATTCGATCCACCGGTATCGATGAATGCATCAACAAATATCCATTCATTTTTTACTTGAACTTGAACTGGGATATAAATAAGGCTATTAGTCTTGACTATCTTTTTTAACAAAGAATTTTATTCTGTTCTAGCAATCTCTGGTTTCGGAAGACTGGTTGAGGCTGTAGTTCTTTTATGAAATGGACAGAAAGCATTTACTTCTGGAAAAGGCAACACATGTTGCTTACCTTTGTGTATTGATTTCTCTGACCTTGAGCTTTCAGATTCATCTTCTGAATCATCTGATGTTTTGCTGGTGACTTTAGTGTCCCTTTCTTCTTCACTGTAATGGAGTTCTTCTGAAAAATCATCTTCTGAACAGGATATATAGAAATTCATCTTCTGAACACATTCTTCTTCCTCTTCTGCATCTGATATTTCAGTCAAAATATATACATTTGAAACATCATCTTCTGATTCTACTATGGACCAATCATCTTGAAACTCTTCGATATCTATACAGGCTTTAAGTTTACTTGATGAATTCTGCGGGCACTTTCGTGCAAAATGTCCTTCTTTTTTACAAATGAAACAACAATTATTGTTTCTTGGTTTTGATATTTTCTTCAAAAATCTAGGTTACAGAAAGGCTTTCTTGGATTTGAGACTCTTGGGTTTAAATCTACCATACCTCTTTTTTCTTCTCTTCTTTTGGAATGGTGTCCATGGTAGCATAATTTTGCAGAAATCTGAACTGGGTGTGATGTCATGCGCCTTCTTTTGCCAGCACAAGGTATTTAACTTTCTCTGTGATTCTGAAAAGAAGGTCAACCCAATAAACTTGATCTAGTCTTTTATTCTGTACATCTAGATCTTTCATAATGAGGTCTCCTAGATTGCTCGGTAACTTTGAAAAAAAAGAAATTTTTTGAGCCACATCATTTGAGAGATTAACTTTGAAAACCTTAGCCATGAAATCTTTATTGAATTGATCAAAATATTTCAGGTGTTTTAATTCCATTCGACTAAGATCTGTTATCAATTGCTTTTTCTCATCAACTGGTTCTGGCACGAACTGTGTCTTTAGCAATAATTCTAATGTAGACAGTCTGGCTTCCATGACGGCTGTTCTCTCTTCTTCGGATGGTCACATCCACCAATCATAGACTATACCAGTCATACGTTTTTCTACTAGGACCATAATGGATACATTATCCAATTTTGTATTAACCTGCATCTGATACAGAGCACCTATCCAAATCCGGATTGATTCTCTAGGATTTGAAGAATTATCTAAATCTAGAATATAGCCACTGGTATTGGCAACATATAGGTCTTCCTCTACATGTGGATACTTATTTACTTCTTTCAGGATATGAGCCTTGTTCTGGTTATTTATTGATGGCAAGATAAAAGAAGGGAATTTGGAGGTAGCTTGTTCAAGGGTCATCACTTCTTTCTTTGAGACAAAAGTTTTATCTGTTTTATATGTTTCTCTTTCACTGGTTAGCTTTCCAGTGTTCTTAGAACTGGACTCTTCTGCACTAGTCGCAGTTACTGCTTCTTTTGACTCTTCTTCTTCTTGATCCCAATAATTGGGAGCACTCATATCTATGTGAAACTTAGGAATTTCTTTGGCCTTTTTCTTCTGTCTCCTTCTTCTTCTTTCTTCTTTTTCTAGCTTTTCTGATTGTTGCTCATCATAAAGCAATTTCAGATTAGCATTTATCAAATCAGCTTGTTGGCCTAAGTCATCTAGAACATCTTCTGCGTGAGCACACCAGGTGTTTAAATAGTTTCCTATCTGGTAGACCTGGTCCATGTCATTTGGATTTTGCGAATTTTGTTCTAGTAAAGGAGCGCAGCCAACTCTTGTTGCTGGATGTCTGGTATTAGATGAAGAAGTACTGAATTTTGTTTTTGGCAGCCATTTTCCTCCTTTTACAAATCTGTGATTTTCAAACTGGAATTCTTCAACAGGTGGAGTAGATCTGACATATGTTCTAAACATTTTATTTACAACAAAGAAAGGTTTTTCTTTTGGTATGTACAATTGATTTGTAGAGTCTAGTATACTAGTGGAAGAACTAGTTTCATCTCGTGCAGGGATATGGCGATAAAAGGATTTTCTTCCACTGACAAGAGGTTGCTCATTTTCTTGGATTGCTGGTAACACATGCATGACTATGGGCCTTGGTAATTTTGGTCTATTTGGAAGAATTCTAACACAGCCATCTAATACAGACATTATTTTAATGGAACTATTCGAACATTCTGCAGATGCTAGAGATTTATATTGGATGTACTAGTCATTAGGAAAAGCTTCTTTGTCATAATGAACACCTTCTACTTGGGCATTGCTTATTCCTACAGCAACACAATCTTTTAAAACTAGCTGTCTTAATTTAGGATGTACTGTATTGGTCAGCTGGAAAGAGGTTTGGACTATCACAGATAAATATTCACTATCTTGAACCATTTCTAGACCTTGTACTCCTATCAAAGCTTTCCAACAATCTTTCAAGTGAATATCAGACAGACTAATGGCATAATCTGGATAGATAGTGCCATATTGACATCTCGAGGATATATTTCCAAGTATTGTACCTAGTTGGGCATGATCATATATGTTATGTCTGGTGTTGAAGACTTCTGCTATGCAGGAAATGTTGAGGCCATGACGAAATAATGGAGCTAGTCCAATTCTAATTCCCCCAAAATGTAAATAGAAGAATCTCTTTCCAGCCACATATTTTCGAAATTTTTAATTTTTTCTTCAGAAAACAAATTGAGACTGACAATTTCAACAGATGGACCTGATATTTTTATTTTTAGTTCTACTTCTTTGAGCAACACCCTTTTGGACAGTCTAAACAACGATGGAACTGGATAAATTTCTTTAGAGCTTAACACGAGCGGATTCCAACTTTCTGGGTCTTCTACCTTTTCATGTTCTACATTATCAGATTCAAGAGATCTACTATCTACTTCAGATACAGATCATCTTTCGATATTTGAAAAGGATCTTAAGAAATTGGCCATGTTGAACTTTTACAGTCTATTTCAGAGATTGACTGAAGCAACTTTTATCTACTCAGCACTTGTAAAACAATATGCTTTTCGAAGGCTACCTGGCTAACTTCAGACTCTGTCTATAGAAGTGGTATTTTTACACATAACTGTTTCAATTCTCCCAAAAGTTTAGTTTCTTTTGGGGTCGGTTGTGTGGTTCCAGTTAGTCTCTTAGGAAAGGGTGGAATGAAGTTGGGTTCACTTTCCTATTTTTCTTCCTCAGCCTCCTTAGGAGGAGCAGGTTGGCTATCTGGGAGAACCTTCCCAGATCATATGTTAATCTCTTGAATCTCCACAACATAGGTTGCGCATGATGTTTCCCCACTATATACCTACTGGGCCTATCAATTATTGGGGTTCGGGTTCGGCTGAGTAGGTATTTGGGGTTGTCTTGGAGGAGCAGGAGGCAATGGTTGTGGTTGAGCAGGTGGTGGAGGAAAAAGAGTGGGAAGAGAGTTATACTAGGGCCTCCACCCCTGATGAGGTGCATTCCACTGAGGCTGTGGTTGAGCATAAGAGTGAAACGAGTGTGCAACTGGTAGAGCCTGGTATTGAGGAGGATATGACCAAGGAGGGGTTGTGGACTAGGAAGGATGAGCAGGGGGACCCCAAGAAGGCATGGAAGTGGCTTGATTAGGGTGGTAATAGCTCTAGGAGGTCCCTTGCATTCCCTGCTGGTAAGGTCTAGGTTTAGTGGCCTTCTTTGGTTCATGAAATAGAGTGGTTCAGTGGCTCCTTCAGCCTCCTGATATGCAGCTTTGATTCCGGACAAGGAAGGGCACTGATTCGTAGGATGGTCTTGTTCACAGACTACACACACTTCTATAGAGTGTAGTAGACATTCGTTCCTAGGATGATTTCTCATGCACTTGGGTCAAAATATGGCCAAAGATCTCTCTGATTCCTCTTGTTTCCTTTTGATATACAAGGTATCCATTTGCATGGCAAGAGTCCGCCTCACCTCGCTCTTGAAATCTTCCAATCGATTCTCAAGTTTGTTTCTAAGGGATGAGCTGGATGAGGATGTACTGGCTAATGGTTGACTACCCCTACCTCTCTTCCTAGCTAACTTGGAATGGTTTCTAAACACAGTCTTTATGTCATCATAAGGTAGTTGGTAGATGTCTCTCCTAGCCAACAAATGGAGGGTATCTAGAAGGTCTTCAAGGACTCCTCTGAGTAGAAACAACTTCAGAGATTCAGGGTCAAGTGTGAACCTGGCCCTTTTATAACTCAGTTGAAACCTCTCTTCATAGTCTTCCAAAGATTCATCACTACCCATGGTCATTCAAAATATTTCTTCCTTGGTTTCCTTTGACCTGCAATAGTCCTAGTATTTGTTGTTAAAGGCTTTCTGCATGTGAGCCCAAGTTGTGATACTATTTCTAGGTAACCCCATGAACCAGCGCAAGGCTGCATCCTTGAGGGTAGAAGGAAACAGTTTCAAATTCTGGTCGTCTTCTGCATAGTCATAGGTTCGACAGAAAAAGACAAATTCAAACAAGAAAGTATCAGGATCTTCGGCAGTCATCCATGGAAGTGAGGTAAGGCTGAAGGACTTATGTTTTTCATTTTTGTGTCCCCATTGGTCTCCCGGATAGGAAAGGCACCTTATTTTCTTTCCCCATTCCCTCTAATGTTTCTATTTTTAGCCATGGTCTTAGGAGGAATGGTTTCTTGCTCTTCTTCTATTATAGGATTTTTGTATATCTCTGGAGGTTCACCTATAGGATCTTCTAGATCACTGCCACCAAAGAAGAGAGAAGGGTGACTCAGTGATGTGTTGGGGGTGTTGGGTAGGAATTTTCCTGAATTGTCTCTATTCCTATGAGGCATGAAAGGAAATCTCTTTTTTTGGGGGATTTTTGAGTTTCTTTTTCTGCTTGTACCTGCAAAACTGAAATGGATTGAACAACAAATTGCAACTAACTAAAATAAACCTTACTGAAATGAAAATTGAAGAATTGAAATGAAACCACGAAATGTCTAATCTACGCTTGCTGAAATAAAATTGCAGAATTGAAATGAAAGTAGGAAATGACTAATCTACTTTTGCTGAAGTGAAATTACAAAATTGAAATGAAAGCAGGAAATGTCTAATCTACGCTTGTGGAATTGAAATTGCAGAATGGAAATGAAATAACTACTCTACTTTTGCAGAAATAGACTGCTTAGCAGAATGTTGCAATAGAAAATAGAAGAAAAGCAGTAATCAAAAAATACTTTGACGCTTCCCCGGAAACGACACCAAAAAGTGTGGTGAGTTCCAGTATTGCAGTAATAATGCTGCAACTCCTGGGGCTTCCTTCTTTACTTTTATCAACTCGGTAGTATGTAACAAACTTGGAAGTGACGATGCTGTATTGACAAGTACTAGCTCTTACTACAGGCTGTCACTTGATCAGCTGGCACAAGTTCGCTAGGAGCTTAAGACAACTTCTTTGAGTTCTCAGAAGAAGCTTTTACTATGATTGAAGAGAGCTAATCCTACAGGGGCTATTCTACTTGCAGAAAGAGAAGGAAAACTATAATGAAACACAAACCTTAGGCAAGAAAAGAGATGGAAACTACCGAAATGGGTGCCATTGACTATGGAAAAGGGAAATTGCATTTACTCAAGCTACTTCTGAAGAGAAATGAGAAGAAATCATATTTTTGTACTTTTGAGTATTTTTATGTGGAATTATTATGCTTATGGTTTGACTGATTGTGATTGTGCACAGGTTTGGTGGCAAAGGAAGATGGAGTTGGCTTTTGCAGATGGCGAGGAAGGTGTGGAGGGGTCCTAAGAAGTCCCTAGTACCCTTCTGGAGACTTCCATTGCAATCAGACTTCGAAAAATCGCTTGCATGAACTTCTACAGGAGGCTGCAAGGGATCTACAGGAGTTTATACAGGAGAATCTACAGGAGGAGGCCGAAAGTGGTTTTTGGAGGAGGAAAATTGATGGGATAAGGGAAATGAAGGCTAGATGAAGGTGTTGAGGGGTCTAGGACTTTGTTAATGAAGATCAGGAATGAAGGAGATGGTTGGATTTGTTCAAAGGGCAAGAAAGCAACTTTATGGAAAAATGCAGAAATTAGGGCAGGTTGGTGAAATGAGGTGAAAGAGTGGGGAATTCTATGAGAGATGAATTGGTATAGGCTATGTTATGGGGGAATGATAAGCTAGAATGTTCTACAAGTGAGCTGCACACTTACTTCTCAAAACTGACCTAAGCAAGAACTGAAAAAATAGAGTTTGTCTATTTTGACCTAAAATCTGACCTAAAAATAGAGTACTACTAAACATAACTTTATGAACAGAAAGTTATGCGAGAAAACCATGGTAAATGAACATGAAATGGTCTAAGCATGTGGATCCAAGCAAATATCAACTTCTCCAATTCAAAACATCACACTAGCAATTGCATGAAAGGCAAAAACTGTGTTTTTGGTGGTAGTAGTAGTGCCTTGACCTCAAATCATGGTCCCAAGGAGGGAGAAAGAAGATCAAGATCTGCTGGTAGCCTTTTTGGATCTTTCTTTGTTACTACAAAAAACTACTTAAGAAACTTGAAGCAAGAACAACTAATTTAACCATCAAAAGCAACCTATTTTACCAAAGCAAGATTTAACCTAAACAACATAAATCAACTTATGAATGCAAGAAAAAAACATATAAATACACAAAGGAGGTCCTAGGCAGCTTGGGTTGGGCCCTAACCCAAGAGCTTCAACCCTCTAGAAAAGATCAGTGCTGGTTCAAAGTTGGATTCATCTTCATTGATAAAAAAATGATAGTTACATCACAAAACTGTCTGCAAAAAGAGCTCGAAAATGGGCTGAGTACAAGACTGCACAAAAGTATGAAAATAGACTATCAAATGGCTAACCTACTAAGGCTTGAAGGCTTGTTATTTATACAGGTGGGGACTCCCAACAATCCTCCTAAACTTAAGGAACTCGGTTGCCTAAACTGAAGAGAACAACAACTCTACTAGACTTGCTCGGCCGCCCCTTTGGATCATCATTGTGGGCCTTTGTACTCTGAGCTGCTGGTGGTGAACTCAAGGAAGGGGTTATTAATGTAGGAGACACCCCTCCTATAAGTCTTCAACCCTGTTTCCTCGAGCTTGGCTGCCAATCTGCTCATAAATGCCCAGTCCTTGTCCAAAAATGTCCAAAATCTACAATAAACACTTATTAGACTATGTGGCAAAGTGACTACCCCCATTCACTCTTTTGACATAAATATATTCAAAAACATGCACAAAACTATTGATAATGGTGGATTAAATGAGAATAATAGGCATAATGAGCCCATATAGTTACCCATTTCCGGGGCTTACCAATATGATCTCATGTTATAATACCAATATAAGTGATTTAGATTTATGCAAATCATAGACATAAAAATGTGCACAATTTTCATCCATCTTGAAATACCAAGCTCGTAATGCAAATAGTCCACACAAAACCTACAACAAATTATAAAAATCAATGTTTTGTGCATGAAGATTAAAAACTTTATTAAATGAAGAAAAAACCCTTAATTGATTCAACTACCCCTTCACAAGATAATCTTTTGTTAACTAGAGTAAAAGCATCATCAAGGAAACCTCCTCCTTTTTGAAAAAATCCAACCACCTTATCCTAATACTCTTCAATACTGTCATTTATTATAAGATTTGAATCGATCACATATTCACAATAGTTTTTGAACCTACCTCAATTGAATTTCACCATATATGATTTTCATATTCCTTCTCAAAACTAGATGACTCACCTACCATTCCATAGGGATGCACAAGTGCTCCAAGATTAGAAACTAACATGTAAATCCCATCAACTTGCACACCTCAAGTTATATTCCTCATACTTGTTGGACCATAATTAATTACAGTGCATCACTATCCTTAAATGCAACTCTATATTAAAAATATATCATATAAGAAACTAAAAGAGGATTATTTTCAAAGAAGGGACACAAAATATCATTCAACCCAAGAAAATCGCTAAAATATCTCTCTACTATTGGTTGAGAACATCCTCATAGAATCTAGAAAATCATTCAAAGAAGTTTCACAAATAAGTCAATATATCCCAAATGTGGACTAATAATTCGAGAAAACCCAATGTACACATAATAAGAATGCAGGTATCAAAATTTATGTCAAAGCAAGGTAATAAAAATGTAGAATTGATAAAATATTATTAAAGATGGATCTATAATATGTAGATTATGTGGGTCCATCATCACCCACCATATTGATGTGTTGCACACCCTTGTGCAACCATTATCTCTTGTACTTCTCCTAACTCTTAACATGTTGCTCCAAAAATTGCCTTGCATCACATATAACATATTTGGCCAGTTCCCCCTATTGGTAAAAATTAGTTGAGTCTATATTTCTCCACTCTTTGGCTTATTAGTATTAGATTATTACCCCTAAAGTTTTAAATAGGAGTGGTGGGTTAAACAGCCCCAAGGGTTAGCTCAATTGGTCAAAGCTGTGCCTCGCCATCAGGAGGTCACAGGGTCGAATCCACCCGAAGCCCTTGGGGTCAGGTCTTGTAGTAGGCCGAGGGGCGATTTAGCCTAGCTATCGCCCAAATTTTTCCATGGACGTAGCGATCACTCATTGACCAGGGTGCTCGTGAACCATATGCAAAAAAAAAAAAGGAGTGGTGGGTTAAACCTAAACCCTATCCACTTTGTGTAAGGGGATAGGTGAGTACTAATCCATGATTTTAAGGATATAGGGAAGGGCTTGCTACACTCTTTAGAAATACTGTGTGGCTTCATCCCCCAATAACCTCATTGATGAGCACCAATATTGCAGCAAGAACCCTACAACTCCTGGGCTACCAACTTTACTTTATCAACTCGAGGTTCGTACAAAATTGGAGGTGACAGTGTTGTATACACAAGTAAAAGTGATGGTTCTGCCTTTTGTGACTGTTCAGTTGGCAAGAGACCACTAGGGTTTTCAAGCCATAATTATATGGCTTCAAAAGAAGCTTGGTTCCTTGATGAAGGAAATAGAAATCTACACTAAGAGAGAGTTGATCTACTATAATAATGAAAAGGACTGAAATTCAATGCTAAGGCACACCATTTCTTAATTAACTACTAAGAACTATGCTTTGCAGCAATGCTAAATTAACATGAAAAAAATGCTACTGTCCTAAGCATGGAAGTTAAAAACATCAAACATCACTATTTGCATCTAAAGGACTATGATAAATCTGTTTTCTCTTTTTATGCTTTTCATGAGAAATCAAGTGTGCAAGCTAATTTCTTTTAGTGATGTGGCAGGTCGCTTAGGGATGTTGGTGGATGGCTGCAAGGTTCAGGAGATAGTTGGAAGGTTTGGGATACCCTTGGGTGACCTTGGGTGGCTTCCTAAAGGTTTTTCCTTACTTCGGCCTCAAAATAGGCCACTACGCGAAATCTATAAGATGTACTAGAAACCTACAAGATTCCCTGTATTTCTACAAGATACAGCCGAGAGAAAAATGATGGGTGTTGGAGGTGATGGAGGGCTTAGGGAAGGTGGTTGATGGGTGGAATGGAGTGATAAAATTCCTAGGATCACTCAGAACCCAAAACCAAGTTTAGGAGATGGTTGGATTTGTTCAACATGCTTGGGGGAATTTCTATGTAAAATGATGAAATTGGTGAAGGTATTGATAAAAACAAGGAATGGGTGGATGAAGTTGGAAGGTGGTTTCTTTCTATGAGATCTCTTTCTACTTCTTAGGGACCTGCTTTGCATCAAACATGTTTAATTTCCAAAAAGTCATGTAAACAAGAAGAATTATCATGAGCTAGAAAAGCATAATTTAATGAACTAACTGTCTACCTTATGCATGAGGAAATTGCTGAATAAAATAGAATCATAGATGAGATCTACTGAATAATGAAGATAGAAGAGATGGCAATGAAATCCTACACTTGTAAAACTGATCACATGCTGGTTCAAGTACAATAATCTCTAAATCTTATGAAAGAAATGGAAATCTGTCTTTTTGGGGCTACATAAGGGTCTTTTCCTCAAATAATGATCCTAGAAGGAAGAAGTGAGGCGAGGATACCTACTGACAGTTTTGTGGTTCTTCTTTTATCCCTTCTAACTTGCTACTGAATTAAGGCACAAATGGAAGCAAACTAATAAACAATTAATTAAATCTACACTACTTACAATGAAATACTTCTAAAGACAGTTTAACCATGAATCTATGAAACTAAGCTAAGCATCTAGATACAAGAAGAGGAGCCTTTTCTGATAGGGTTGGGCCCTAACCCAAGAGCTTTAGCCCTCTAAGTTAACTCAGTGCTGGATCAAGACAAATCTCATTCTTATTACCAAAACAGAAAATTACATCAAAGTCTTCCACAAGTCTGGAGCTCTAAAATAACTAGTGTTTTTACAACAAAAATTAAAATCCTCATGAGGCTCTAGGCCTCTCTACTTATACAACTGAAGTCCCAAATGACTTCCTTAATTTTAGGGAGGCTTGGCTCCCAAACTCGAGATGAACTAACTCTTTGTATATCACTTGCCTTCTGATCTTCATGACTTGGCTGCTTGCAGTCCGAGTTGGTGGGATTAATGGAGGAATATTCAAATGGGGGAGGAGTAAATGAGGAGTATTTACCTCCTACAATCTCTCTCCCTTGTCCCATTCGAGTTTCAAACATTAGTTTTGCCAAAATTCCTTGATTTTCTCTTCCAAACCTGCATTCAATGCATATTAGTTCATTAGGCATAATATCTCACTTTAACTCATCTCATTAAACAAAATATAATCAAAACATGTAATAAGTTGTGAGAAGAGTTGGTTTTATTAAGCTAAGAGGTGAATTAAGGTCCATATAATTACCCAATGATGATGCTCATCATCAACCCCCTACTCAAAGTGTTGCTCGTCCTCTGAGAAACTTAATCAATATCCATGTCCTTCATAGCTCTAGTGGCCTCCTTGACATCCCATGCCTCTGCTGTGGTTTCCTCTTCTTCTGCATAGAAACCTGCCTTATTTTCTACCTCCTCCCACTTCCTCCTTTCTTCTTCTTCCTTCCTTCCTTCTAGCATCCCAAAGATCAGTGGTGGACTGAGTCTCAAGCCAATCCAATTGACTTTGAGCCTTTGAATAAATTTCTTGTACATGGGTGTCCTGTTCAATGCTTCTCTCATTCTTTGAGGAGAGTGGTACTCTCTTATATCTAAACTATATGGCAATGTGTTCCGTCTCCTTAGGCAAGCTTGCATGCTATCATCCCCTAACAACTTGAAAATGTCCTCAAAATGTGTAATTGCTTGCTATTAGGTAGCAAGATACCTGGGTGCAAGATGAGGATCATTTGCAATTAAATTACGTGTACTGATGAGGGCCATTGGATTGGATTGCTCAACTCTGATCATAAGAGGCTCCGTTTGTTCTCTTGCCAATATCTTCTTCATTTCTACAACCCTTGATTCCTCATGGTTCATCCATGATGCCAAAGCCATCAACTGTAAATCTCCTAGCTTGGCATTAGGGTCACATACATTTATGTTTGTTAAGACCATGTTATGAAAATAAAACTCAGACATCTTTGCCCTATCTTCCAATGTACTTTGATCACAAAGATCAATGAATTGTCTATAATCCTGAAATGGCATAGTGCCTCTTTGTGCTAGGGTCTTGATTTGGAACTGCAACCACTATTCCTTAAGGTATAGGGAATAGGATTTAGCTGACATCTTACATTGGATTGCTTCCAAAGAGAGACTGGCCATGCATGCCAATTGATTCTCTCTTTCTTGCAACTGTCCTTTCAACCATGCATTTTGGTCTCTAACTGATTTTTCATTATGGTGTCTCTATCTCTTAAGCTACTTAGTTCTCTGCCCATATCCTTGAGCTTCTCCTCCATGTGACAAATGTCCTCCACCCCCTTGGAGTTGGAAATTTGCATTCATCTATGAGTTCTGACTCTCTCCTTCTCAAGCTCAAAGAATAATGGAATAGAAAATTTTTGTGGAATGACCCCGCCCCCTTCAATAAATCTGGAGTAGGAGTCAAGGTTAGGTTGGGGGCTAGGTTCCCTTAGCTTTGGGTCCTCTTCTTTAGTTTCTTGTTGTAGGCTTCCATCCTTATCCAATTTTTGAGTCTCCCATAGGTTTAGCAGAGTCTCCTCTAGGACTACTTCTGCTTCTTGTAGGTCTTGCTACGTATCTTGTAGGATTTCTTTTCCTTTGGATGAGGTGGATCTAGTTATAGGCCTTCTCACATAGGTGATAGGATACTTAGGGGAGATTTGTGGTGAGGGTCCTCTTTCTTGAGTTTTCATAGGAGGAGGCATTTTTTCCTGCTGTTTAGGTGATTCCTCAATTACAATGGGAATTTTGGTTGGACTTTGGGGTTTCCCCTACCTTATCATTGTGCTTTTCCTTGTTCTGAAATATAAGGGGGTCTGCTTCTATCTTTTGCCTTTTTTTTTGATAGGGGTGCTAAGAGTAGTTAGGGTAGCTACTGCTTAACTCTTAGTGGGTTCTGGAGACACCCTAGGTGACTCCTCCTTGTCTTCTACCCCCTCTTTCCCATTGCCCTTTTCTCCTATGTCTTTCCCTTCTCCTTCTTCTTGTAGATCCTCATCTTGTTTATTAGTTTCCTCTTTGTCATCTTCTTCTATTTCTTCATCATCCTCTTTCTCTTCCTCCTCTTCTTCTTCCTCATCTCTCTCCTCATCTATCTCATCTTCATCCTTCTCATTGACAGTAGGACTAACATCATATGTGAGGGCTTTGATATCCTCCTCTGTCTGCATGTCCCTGAAAATTTACAATTGGATAGGAATTCTGAGGTTGTGGAGGGCATCTTCTATAATGATTCTAATTAATCCATGGTGAGGTAACTACTGGGGGTTTCCCTCCTACACCTTTATGCTTGTGTCTATCAGTGATTGAAGAAGAAAGGATGGTATTCTGAGCTTGTGGTGAGGAGGTGTTTCTTCTCCAAACCTCAATTCTTCAAGAAGCCTAAAGTGATATCCATAAACCACACTATACCTGCCCTCACATGATATGTATTTGATAAGGTGGTAGCTCACCTCATTCCAGGGATATTGTAGGCTTGTTCTCCTTACTCCATTCTTGTCCTCAATGGGTTCCTCACTCTCTAAAAAGAATTTCTTCTTGGAAGTCTGGGTATTTCCCTTGTATTCCTTTCTCCAGGGAACTCCTAGGGGACGTGTGGTAATTCTTCTTATGAGTTCAGGGGTGAGCTCTATGGAGAGGCCTCTCACTACAAAAGTGGCATGGACTCTAGTTAGTGGAATGAGGGAGAGAGCAAAATCTTGGGCCACATCATCATCATACCCTCTTAATTTTTCAAAATACCCCATCCAATTATGCCTTGTTAAGATTTCTAACACTTGAGGGTGTTGGTGGATTCTCACAGTGTTAATGGGCTCCCTTATATTAAACCCCCCTGTCATTTTGGTTGGTCAATTTTGAGGAGCTGAGATGGTTGATACAATTTTTAAATGCAGAAGTAAATAACTGAAAGAACTGTGGAGACAATTCCCTTACACAACGGCCAAATTCACTCAATACTAGGGGATTTTCTATTTAATTCACTTTGAAAAAGGGAAGTAATTATAGAGACTACCTCCTCATAGTGTTTGTTGTAGCCACAACCCAGGTTTTTCCCTCTGAAACTCCTCTCGGCCAATCCTATAGATTGTCTGTCTGTATCTTGTAGGATTCCTATGCGATTTCCTGTGTAATCCTGTAGGAAGTCTTGCACAGGAGAAAGATAGAATTTTCCTCTTTTGTAGGTTTCCTGGGTATGAGAGTGACTTTTCTAGAGTGAGCCTCGAGGAAATTAATGCATGAGTGCATGGAGATCGATGGTTATTTCCTCTTATGGTCGAGTTTGGTGAGGTGGTGTGCTGGGAGCCAAGGTACGTTTTCCATTTTTGGACAGTTGGTCCCCACTACCACCTCATCATTCCCCTCTCCTCGTAATCAACTCCCACTTCATGCATCCATAGCCTTAACTACTTTTGTCCTTCTCCTTTCTTTTCTTGACTTGACTGCTGCCATGTGTAGGAGGACCAATTGTTTTGTCTTTGTTGATTGAACAAAGGTGGCCAAGTTAACTAGACACCTTTAGCTTATAAATCAACTTGCTTGTAACCTTTACATATTTTAACTACATTATGCAAATGAGAGAGTGAAGTGAGATACTTACCTGTGGTGCTAATACCTTTCTGCAGTTTTTGAAGACCTAAGATGCTTGTTGTGTGTTGGCTGCATGATATTTCTCCCTTTTTTTTATGGTTCCCTTGATGTGCAGGTACCTAGTGTTGAAGATGATGGTGCTGCTGCGGCTTTGGAGCTTTTTCTGCCCTTGGATCTTCATGCTGGAAGATTGCTGCAATCATGATTTGTATTCTATGGGATAGCCTACTACATGATTTCCTACATGATGTCCTGTAGCTGCTTCTCCCTCAAAATTTCTAATCATTTCTTCTGCTGGGATTTTGAGGATGATGACATGGATTGAGAGGAAGACTAGGAGTGTGGAGAATGAGAAATATTCAGTTGCTGTACCCTTCTGCTCTTTGTTTCATTTTTTCTCTCTGTGTTTTTTCTTGAAGACTGTGATTTTTTTTTTTTGAAACATATTTTTTTAATGGTGAATGCAGGGGTGATGAAAGTGGAGACATGTATGGTAATGAAGTTGTGATGTAGGGATGTTATTTTTTTGACATGGCAGGTCAATTTCTCTTCCTAGGGTCAATTTCTGTAGGATTCCCGAGCCACTTTAATTACTACAGGATCATCCTGTAGGTTTTTAGGGGATCCTGTGGAAAACACAATCCCCTTGTAAACTGAAGAAAATGATAGAAAAAAAATGAAATAAATGGTGGAGTGATGAATGATAATGGGTGGAAAAATAAACATGGGAGTGGAATGGGTTCCTTTTTGATTCTCTTATGTTCTCTGATTGTCCTCCTTGTTGACCTACAAATAGAAATTTTCATGATTTTTTTTTTTGAAAACAACTAGTCTACCTCTAAGAGGTTTTCATCCTAGCTGTTTGCCCTGGGTGCCCCAAGAGAGGTTTTCACCCAAATATCTTTCCATTTTATCTTTTTTTGTTTTTTTTGTTTTTTTTCTCTTTTTACCGACACCGTTGGGCCGCCCTAAGAGGTTTTCAATCCAATAGTGGGACTCAGGTGCCTCATGGAGGTTTTCACCTGAGTCTCCTTATTTTTTCTTCTCAATGACTTGATGAGGTAGGAGCTAAGACTTGCTCCATTACCATCATTGTTTTATTGATACCATTAATTAACTCTTTCTTTGACAATGGTCTTTTGCAAACTTTCAATCTGTGTCCATTAACAACTAAAGGAATGGCCTCTGCATATATGGTTTTGATATGCACTGAACCATTATCATGACATCTTTCTATAACATAAGGCCCTAGCCATCTTGTCCTTAACTTTCCCTTAAAGTCTTTATATTTGGAATCATGTAACAAATCCTAATCACCTTCTTGAAATTTCTTATCCTTGATGTTCTTATCATGCCAGATCTTCCTCTGAAGTTGGGTTACCTCTTTGTGTAGGAGGGCCTGCATTCTAAACTCATCTAAACCATTCAACTGGAGCAATCTATCTTTTTTTGCACTGTTGAGATTTAGATCTCGTTGGGTTGCCATCCTTAATGTGCTATACTCAAACTCAATGGACAACAAGGCCTTTTTCCCATAGACTAGCTCATAGGATGTGAATCCAGTGGTGGTCTTCCAGGTGCTATTATAGGTCCAGGTGGCCTCAACTAATCTATGTATCCAATATTTCCTGCTGCTTTTAGCCACTTTGGTCAAGATGCCCTCCAATGCTTTGTTGGTCACCTCCACTTGCCCATTAGCTTGTGGGTGATAGGGAGTGGAGGTTCTATGCTTGATCTTGTGCTGGCTAAGCAAGTCTTCAATCATTTTGGAGGTAAACTGGCTGCCTTGTTCAGTGACCAACTCTCTAGGGTACCCAGATTTGTAAAATACATTCTCCCTTAAGAACTCAGCTACCTTCTCATCTGTTGCTGCCTTAATTGCCTTGGTTTCATCCCACTTAGTTAGATAGTCAGTGCACACAATGATGTACTATTTTTTCTTGGAAGGAGGGTCAATAGGTCCAATGAAGTCCATGCCCCTCTTGTAAAATGGCTCGAAAGTCACTTGAGGTTGCAGAGGCATTTCATCCTTTGGAGTAGGCTTTCCCATCCTTTGGCACTGATCACACTGACTAGTATATCTTTTCACATCCTGATGAGGAGTGGTCCAATACTAGCCTGCTTGTAACACTTCGAATTCTGTCCTCTTTGTTGCAAAGTGACCTCCACGGGGCCCATCATGATAGGTCAGAAGGATGTCAAAGACTTCCTCATCCATGATACACCTTCTTAGGATTTGATTTGGGCCAAGTTTGAAGAGATCTCCCCCAATCCAAGAGAAGGGGGCGCTCTTCTGTATAATATTTCTTTTTGCTTTGGAGGACAAGTTTGGTGGGAACTGTGCAGATACAAAATAGTTTTCTATGTCAACAAACCATGGAGAGAGAACTGAAATGGAAAACAAGTGCTCATATGGTAAATGGTCATCAACCATTCCCTTCTCACCAGTAAGTAGAGTTAATTTGGACAAAAAGTCTGCAACAACATTTTCCTTGCCAGGCTTATCAACAATAGTTAGATCAAACTGCTATAATAAAAGTAACCATATTATAATACGAGCATTCACATCGGGTTTATTTATTAAATATTTGATTGTAGCATGGTCAGTATGGAAAAATGTTTGATAGCCTGTAATATAATGCCTAAATTTTTTCAATGAATACACAACAACAGGAGCTCCTTTTCGGTCACTGTGTAGTTCAGTTTGGCCTTTGACAGATTCTTACTGATAAAGTAAACAACATAAGGCAATTTTTCATCTATCTGACCTAGGGTTGCTACTATGGCTTTGTGTGAGGCATCAACATGAATATGAAAAGGAAGGGCCCAATTTGGGCCTCGAAAAATCATTGCAGTGGTTAACTTGTCATTTAGGATGTCCAAGACATCTTGACAACTTTTTGACCATATAAACTCAGAGTCTTTGGCCAACAACCCAAATAAAGGAGAGGTCGACTTGCCGAAGTCATTTATGAACCTTTGGTAGTATCCAGCTAACCCTAGGAAACTTCTGACATCTCTCTGCTTTTGAGGAGGTGGGACCCTTTGGATGATAGCTATTTTCTTTCGATCCACCTGCAGTCCTTGCTGAGTTGTTGAATGACCCAACACTGTCCCTGCAATCATCAAGAATTCATATTTTTAGGACTAAGAGACAGGTTCGTTTCAAAGCATTTGTGCAGTACTTTACCTAGGTTGGACAACGCCTCCTAGAAATCACATCCATAAGGTGTAAAATCATCCATATAAATTTCTACCGCATCATGGACTAACTCGGAAAAGATACTCAGGACTACTCTATGGAAAGTGGTAGGAGCATTGCATAGGCCAAAAGGCAAAAGTGCCCCAAGGACAAGTGAAGGTGGTTTTATCTTGGTCCTCTAGGTTGATCTAGATTTGATTGTATCCGCTGAATCCATCTAGGAAAGAGAAATTTTTTTTCCCTCCTAGGCCATCTAGCACTTGGTCGATGAAAGGTAGAGGGAAATGGTCCTTCTTTGTGGCTTTGTTCAACTCCCTATAATCAACACAAATCCTCCACTTACCATTTTTCTTGGGAACTAACACCAAATGAGAGACCCACTCACTGTCAGAGATAGGATAAATGAATCCTGCATCTAGAAATTTTTGCAATTATTCTTTGCATATATCTTTAAGAGCTAGATCCATCCTCCTTTGGGGTTGTCAAACTGGATTGCAACCTTCTTTGCTGTAAATGTGGTGAGTACACATTGAGGGGTATACTCCCTTCATTTCTTTGTAACTCCAAGCGAAGGCATCCAAATGTTCCTTTAGCATGTTGCAGAACTTCTCCTCTTGGAGAACAAAAAGAGATGGATTGGTTTTCAAAGTTCTCTCAGGGCCGAATTCTATGGTTTTGACATGGAGAGGGTTGGAATCAGCCACGTACACATCAATCGGATGGTTGTTATATGTTTCCTTTACTAATTTTTCTAGGGACAATGTAATGGGAGTTGGAATTTGGAGTAGTTGTTCAATCAAATCATCTTCATCCCGTTGTCCTCCTCCCATGGTTGTTTCTAAGGTATACAGTTGAGAAGGATAAAATTCATCTTCTTCCTCCTCTTCTAGCCATAAATATAAATCATGTTCTAGAGATGGCTGAGCAGGAGGGTATAGGACTAACTGCTTGGACATATGCCCATTCTTGATGGTCATATTCCCAGCTCTGCAGTTGATGTAAACATCAACAGTAGCCAACCAGGGCATCCCAAGGATGAGAGGGTAACCAGTAAGCTTAGCCTTAGGCTGAAGATCTAAGAAATATGTAGGGTACTCCCAAGTGTCAATGGAGACCATCACATCCTCCACAATCCCCTCAAGGGTCACTGTGGAATGGTCTGGAAGTTGCACGACTGTTGTGGTCTTTCTCAATGAACCTTGGAGGTTTGGCTTGAGCATGGTGCCCTTGATCATCACATTAATGGAAGCCCCAAGATTGATCAAAGTGTGTGGGACAATGGCGCCATTGATGTTCACATCTACTACAGGGCTCCCAGGGTCCAAATACTTTGGACATATTGCCTACCCCAACATTAAGTCAGACAAATGTCCAATGAAATTAATGGTAAGGGAATCTCTTCTTCACCTCCTTGGATGCTTGAAGAACTTATCCTTAATCAACTTGTTGTAAATAGGTACATATTTAATGGCTTGGAGAAATGGAATCTTGACACATAGGTTTTTCAATTCTCCTAGAAGTTAAGTCTCTTCTGGGGTAGGCTGGGGTGGTTGAGTTAATCTCTTAGGAAAAGGTGGATTTAATTTAAGAATGCTTTCCTCTATTTCTTATTCAACCTCCCTAGGTTGAGGTGGAGGTTGGTTATTTGGGAGAAATCTCCCATATCTCAAGTTAATTTCCTGGATCTCCACAACATTAGTTGGATATGATGTCTCTCCACTATATACATGTTGTGCATGTCTGTTGTTCAGGTTTTTATTTGGCTAGGAAGGCATCTGGGGTTGTTTAGGTGGAGTAGAGTGTAATAGCTATGGTTGGGAAAGTGGTGAAGGCAATAAAGTAGGAACACTGCTGTATTGGGGCCTCCACCCCTGGGGTGGTGCATTCCACTAAGGTTTTGGCAGAGCATATGGTTGAAATGACTAGATGGTTGGCTGGGAATGATACTGAGATGCAAAGGACCAAGGAGGAGGTGTAGACCAGGAAGGATGAGCAGGGGCCCCCAAGAAGGTATGGATGTGGTCTGGCTGGGGTTGTAATATGCATGGGATGACCCTTGCATGCCTTGTTGGTATGGCCTAAGCCCATGAGGTATCCTCTGGTTTATGTAGCAGAGCTGCTCAGTGACCCCTTCAGCTCCTTGATATACAACTTTGAGTTGAGGAAAAGAAGGGCACTTGTCTGTGGAGTGGTTTTCTTCATAGATTGAGCAAACTTCGATAGAATTCAATAGACATTCATTCCCAAGGTTCCTCCTGGTGAATCTAGGACAAAAAATGGCAAAGGCTCTCTCTACTTCCTCTTGTTTTCTCCTAATGTGCATAGTGTCCATTTGTAAGGCAAGGGTTTGCAACATCTCACTCTTGAAATCTTCCAGCATGTTTCCAATTTCACCCTTGATGGATGAATTGGAAGAGGATGTACTGACCATAAGTTGACTTCTTCTACCCTTTTTCCTAGCTACCCTAGAGTGGTTTCTAAAGACAATATTGATATCCTCATAGGGTAACTGGTATATATCTCCTCCTGCTAACAAGTGTAGGGTATACAAAAGGTCTTCCCTTACTCCTATAAGCAGGACCAACTTCAGTGACTTAGGGTCAAGTGTGCACTTGGCCCTTTTGTAACTAAGCTGGAATCTTTCTTCATAATCCTCTAGGGATTCATCATTACCTAAGGGCATCCTAAAAATTCCCTCTTTAATATCTTTAGACCTATAGTAGTCTCGATGCTTGTTGTTGAAGGCTTGCTGCATCTCAGCCCCAGTTGTGATGCTATCCCCAGGTATACCCATGAACCAGCGCAAAGCTACATCCTTGATGGTAGATGGAAATAATTTCAACTTCTTCCCATCATTTGTGTAGTCATAGGTTCGACATATAACAACAAACTCAAATAGTAAAGTGTCAGGATCTTCTGTGGTTAGGCCTTGGAAACGAGGAAGGGAAGAGGGGCTTATATTTTTCATCCTAGTGTCCCCATTGGTTTCCCTGATGGGGAAGGCACCTCAACTCTCTCTCTATTCCCTCTGTCATTTCTGTTTTCAACCATTGGCTCGACAGGAATGGGTTCTTCTTCTTCTTCTTCTTCCCCTCTAGGTTCTTCAAATATGTCTAGTTTCTCACCTAAGGGTTCCTCCAGTTCAAAACCACCGAAGAAGAGGGAAGGTTGGCTGTTTGATGCAGTGAGGGTATTTGGAAAAAATTTCCCTAAGTTATCCCTATTCCTACGAGGCATGAAAGGAGATGTTTTTGGTTTGGTTTTGTGTTTTTTTCAAACTTTGGGAAGAACTTTGCAGAACTAGAATTGCAGATTGAATGAAAACTACTAATTGAATGAAAAACTAATTTCTGAGTTGAAATCTTACTTGCAAAATGCAAAGGAAAGCAGATAATGTAGAATGGAAAAGGAAGCAAATAAATTACTTTTGCAGAAATGAAACTAATGGCAGAATATTAGAAACAAGAAATAGAAGAAAGAAAGCAGTAATCACATATTACTCAAACAACTCCCCGGAAACGGCGCCAAAAAGTGATGAGCACCAATATTACAGCAAGAATGTTGCATTCCTGGGCTACCAACTTTAATTTATCAACTCGAGGTTCATAAAAACTTGGAGGTGACAGTGCTGTATACACAAGTAAAAGTGACGGTTCTGCCTTTTCTCACTGCTAAGCTGGCGAGAGAGCACTAAGGTTTTCAAGCCAGACTTCTATGGATTTAGAAGAAGCTTGGTTCCTTGATGAAAGAAATAGAAATCTACTCTAAGAGAGAGTTGATCTACTGTAATAATGAAAAAGACTGAAATTCAATGCTAAGGCACACCATTTCATAATTAACTGCTAAGAGCTATGTTGTGCAATAATGCTAAATTAGCATGAAAAAAATGCCATTGCCCTAAGCATGGAATTTAAAAACATCAAACATCACTGTCATGCATGTAAAGGACTGTGATAAATATGTTTTGTCTTTTTATGCTTTTCAAGAAAAATCAAGTGTGCAAGCTAATCTCTTTTTGTGATGTGGCAGGTGGCTTAGGGATGCTGGTGGATGGCTAGAAGGTTCAGGAGATGGTTGGAAGGTTTGGGAGACCCTTGGGTGACCTTGGGTGGCTTCCTAGAGGTTTTCCCTTAATTTAGCCTCAAAACAGGCCACTACAGGAAAACCTATAGGATGTACTACAAACCTACAAGATTCCCTGTATTTCTACAAGATATAGCTAAGATAAAAACGATGGGTGTTGGAGGTGATGGAAGGCTTAGGGAAGGTGGTTGATGGGTGGAATGGAGTGAGAAAAGGCCTAGGATCACTCAGAACCCAAAACCAAGTTTAGGAGATGGTTGGATTTGTTCAAAATACTTGGGGGAATTTCTATGTAAAATGATGAAATTGGTGAAGGTCTTGATGAAAGCAAGGAATGCCTATGGGTGGATGAAGTTGGAAGGTGGTTGATTGCTATGAGATCTCTTTCTACTTCTGAAGCACTTGATCTGCATCAAACATGTGTAATTTCCAAAAAGTCATGTAAACAAGAAGAATTCTCATTAGCTAGAAAAGTATAATTTAATGAACTAACTATCTACCTTATAACACATATTTCATTATTGGAATTAAAGGTGAATCTATAATTTCCAAATAACCAAAAAACTCAATTCTAGTGATTTTCTTGTACAAAGATTTTTCCAATTTTAATGAAATATGTGTTTTATGCATGAGGAAATTGCTAAATAAAATGGAATCATGGATGACATCTACTGTAAGAATGAATATAGAAGAGATAGAAATGAATTCCTACACTTGAAAAAATGATCAAATGCTGGTTCAAGTACAATAAACTCTAAATCTTATGAAAGAAATGGAAACCTGTCTTTTAGGGGCTACATAAGGGTCTTTTCCTCAAATCATGATCCTAGAAGGAAGAAGTGAGGCTAGGACACCTACTGATAGATTTTTGGTGCTTCTTTTATCCCTTCTAACATGCTACTAAAGTAAGGCACAAATGGAAGCAAAGTAATAAACAATTAATCAAATCTACACTAGTTGCAATGAAATACTTCTAAAGACAGTTTAACCATGAATCTATGAAACTAAGCTAAGCATACAGATACAAGAAGAGGAGCCTTCGCTGCTAGGGTTGGGCCCTAACCCAAGAGCTTCAGTGCTCTGAGTTAACTCAATGTTGGATCCAGAAAAAGCTCATTCTTATTACCAAAACAAAAAATTACATCAAAGTTTTCCACAAATGTGGAGCTCGAAAATAACTAGAGTTTTTACAACAAAAATTCGAATCCTCATGAGGCTCTTGGCCTCTCTACTTACACGACTGAATTGCCAAATGAATTCCTTAATATTAGGGAGGCTCGACTCCCAAACTCGAGATGAACTAACTCTTTGTATATCACTTGCTCGACTACCTTCTGATCTTCATGAATTGGCTTCTTGAACTTTGAGCTGGTGGGATTAATGGAGGAATATTCAAATGGGGGAGGAGTAAATGAGGCGGATTTACCTTCTACAATCTCTCTCCCTTGTCCCATTTGAGTTTCAAACCTTAGTCTTGCCAAAATTCCTTGATTTTCTCTTCCAAACCTGCATCCAATGCATATTAGTTCACTAGGCATAATATCTCACTTTAACTCATCTCATTAAAAAAAACATAATCAAAACATGTAATAAGTTGTGAGAAGAGTTGGTTTGACTAATCTAAGAGGTGAACTAAGGCCCATATAATTACACAGTGATGATGCTCATCACTCGTCATGTATTGAAAGTGAAAATTGGATTCCTCCTATATTTTTTTTGATATTGGATCTACTTGTTAGTATTCTTAAAAAAATATCATGAATGCTATGATTGTTCTAGGATTTGGATCCTTTGCCCTAATCCATAGAGGGGTAGAAAAATCTTCCTTAAATTGTTCTTAACCTCTTCTACCCTCATTTTCTCATGCCTTATCTAGGATGCGAAGGCCATGGGATGTAAATCCCCCACACATGGATTGGGATCCCTAGAAGGTGATTATGATTACTCAAGTTTATGGAGGTAAAAATAAAACAACATAGATTTTTACTCCATTCTATTAACTTGCAAGCCATGATAAATTCTCTATGGTTTGGATATGGAATTCCCCTTCCTGAGCTAAATTAAAAATTGGATACTTGTACCATTGTTTCCTTAAAAAGAGCTCATAAGTCCTATTTGACTACCTGTAGTTGTCCAACTCTAAGTATAAATGTGCCATGAACCATAGAGAAGGCTACATGTCTATTATATGATTTTCCATAGCTACTATTATACCTATAATACATTCGAGTTGTTGTTTGAACTACTAGTTCTCTTTTCACAATTTCTCCCCATGAGTTACCTCCTAAATTTTGAGAACCATCATATCCTCCATTAGTTGCAACTTTCTTCCATTTATGGACCTCTATATTGGCCTTTTCAGTTTCCAACATGAAATGAGGTAAGATATGGGCTAGCAACATGTTGGGCGCAGGATCCCCCAAGGGAAGTTTTGGGGCCTAAAGCCCAGATTTTGACTAAATCTGATGTAAAGACTCCATGTTTTGTGGGCATGGAGCGCAAACTTGTAAATGAGTCATACGGTTGTTTGGCCTCATTTTTGTAATTTAATGTTGGCTTTAGAGATATACCCATGGTCTGCGGACCATGGGATTGTATAAATAGAGTGAGGCTCTAAGTTGTAAAGGAATTAGAGTCATGAAGGAAGGATTAAGAATTGAGTCTTATCTAAGTGTAGAGCCGAGTCGTTAGGTCATAGAGCAAGAGAAGGCTCTGCAGCTGAGTGTGTATAGGCCTAGTAGTCCATAGTTGAGTGCTTGGACCCCTGCAGCTAAGTGCACAGGGCAGATTGAGTCTGTAACCGATTGAAGCATTAATAAAGAGAAGTTTTATACCATTCTTGTGTATTTATTTACTATTTTCTGCATCAAATGTATTGGGTATAAATTACATTTCTGCTTTTTATATGATGCGCAAACATATATGATTGTGTTGATTAAGTGAATATAAGATAAAGCATCTGTTTATGCAAAGTTAACTGACAATTATAAGAAGATAAGTAAGATCCATGGTATAACTTGGGGAAATAGCATAGATCGCTGCCTTAGTAGTGCAAAAGCTCCTCAACCCCTGGTTAGGGCTGCGTGAAGGTGATTATAATAGATCGCAAAGGCCTTATAGGTCAGGGTAGTGCGCGAAGTGACCAGCGTGAAACCATTCACAGTAGGACTAAATTGACCCCTCAGACATCTCAAGGGTGCGGAAACTTGGTTCCAGCATCCCCCCATACTGCTTCGGGTGAGACCTCAGTCCGTCTATGGGATTTTATCGAAAGGGCTAGTAGTGTAGGGATTTATTTGGCTAATTAACTCCGAACCTGGGTTAGGCCCTCTCAAGCCAACAAATGGTTCCGTTGCTGGGACTAGAATCTGCATAGAGATGTCTAATGTCATATCATTGGAATCCAATTAAGAAGGAAATTGAAGGGTGGTTGGATAGGAGAATTCACGAGTTTGCGGTGTAGGAGAACATGAATCCACAACTAACAAAAGAAGAGTGGTTAGGTTGCTACCTAGAGATCCACGAAATCTTCTTCGCATCTTTCCCTACTGAGCTATATGAGTGGATCACGAAGCTAGCAGATAGCCAAGGAAGGTGGAAGCTTGACAATCCTATTGTGTGGACCCCAGAGTTGGTGCACAGATTGGAAGCATTATAGGATAAGATCGTCCACTCTGTTGATCATTGGCTCGATCAGGTTATAGGAAGATTCATTACTGAGTTTGTGGTAGATACTTCAATCAGCTATAGCGAGGCGGAGCGACGCTTTCTCAAAGGACCTCGAGGTCAGTACGTAAAGTCTCTGAATACTTGGATTAAAATGCTATTGTGTGAAAAGAAGTTTATGCAATTACTTTGATGTTCGGAGCTACGCGAAGCTGAAAAACCTATAGAAATGAAGGAAGTAAGGGACCAGAGAATATCCCTTTGATTTCACCTCCGCGTGGGGATGAGGAAGAGCTCACGAAGGTCTCTTCGCAAAGTGCAAACCATTTGATAAGGTAGAGGATTCTGCGCATACCACCCCCACCCACACCACCACCAACTTCACCACCATCACCTCCATCTTCACTTGTACCACCTCCACCACCACCGCGAGTCAATATGGCAAGCACGATAAAGTTTCCTGTGTTCAAGGGAGTAGGAAATGAGGATCTGGACCAGTTTTGGTTCGTGATAAGAACCATATGGGAAGCACATGGAGTTACAAATGATAATATAAAGAAAGCAACACTAGTTAGTGCCCTAAAGGACTGCACGCTGACCTAGTATATTAAGCATTCTAATGACAATTCGAATGTAGGAATCATGGATATCCAAATTGCACTAAACATGGAATTTAGCAGGCTGAAGTCAGAGGTGTAGTCAATCATTGGATTCAAAGAGATCACAATGCTACCAGGCGAGACTCCTTGGGAGTTGGATCAGAGGTTGAAGTGCATGATTCATGAAGCTAATATGAACTTGACGGATGGAAAACACCATGAATGGTTTGTAGCATCGCTAATGCCACATCTGAGGAGCGTGATGTCACAACAAAAATTAATGACTTGGGTAGAGGGCATAGAAATCGCGACGAGGCTGCATGAAACCCTGATGCAGGATCCTAACTTGGGAGTTCAATAGATCCACGCACAGTTGAAAAACTTATTCCTTGAGATGCAGAATCTGAACAGGATAGGACAACTCGCCCAAAAGTGCATGAAGAGGTATGGTGTGTAAAATGTAAGGTCAGGGCCATGATAAGGACCATTTCTCGGTGTTCGCAAATTACCTCGTAGGAGGAGGACCGATTCTGTTAAGACCGGAGGCACAAGCAGGACCTAGCGTGGTGCCTACTTTGTGGTGTGCAATTTGTCAAATAGGAGGGAAACACGCTACAGACAATTGTCATTTGTTATAGAAGTACACGCAGAATTCACAGTAATTGTTTTGTAACTTTTGTATATTAGTGGGACACGATGAGCGCAATTGTAGAAGCTATGAGCTAATGATGGATAAAACTCGCACCTACAGGGTTCAGGCTAAAACGAGGCCCCTAGACCCAAATGAAGGAGTGGTGTGAACCAGATTTTAGGGGTGCGGACAAGGTTGAGGTGGAGGAGGACCTGGAAGAGGTCGCAAACATTTGATATGTACAATTATAGAGGACCATGACATTATGCTCATGATTGTACGAACCCAACACATCCATCATGTCTATATTGTACCTTATTTGATCATGAGATGGAAGATTGTCCTACATTGATAGCTAGGATACGTGACTAGGGAGTGCTACCACCTCAATAGACTCAGAACCTACAGATGATGAGGTCTAAGCTACGTGAGGAAGATCCAAATGTGAACATTGTGCTCCAAAGTGGAATCACGATGGGAGATGATAAAGGTAAACAACCTGAAGATAGTACTTGGGTTTGCAAGGCTCTAATGAAAGAAGTAGAGTTTGATTTGGATCACGCTAAGGAAACCTTCATGGAAGCTAAGAAGAGCTTCGCTGATGCCTCCACTTCAGGAAGCAAAGGCAGACCAGAGCCAGAAATGGACCCATCTATTCTTATGATGTTCCTGGAAACATGCATGAAGGTACTGCATGACAGTAAGGTTGTAAAGGGGCTACAAGAACTCATTGACATATGTGTTAGGACAACATTAAGAGAACCTCACATGGTTCAGAAGATTGGAAAGCATACGATGAGGACAGGAAGAGAAATGAGGTTAACCATGCAGATTGGCGAATATGAGATGGAACAAGTAATTTTGTATTTAGGATCAGATGCGAACGTTCTGTCGAAGCAAACATGGGAGCACATGGGGAGGCCTATGCTGCAATGGTATCCTATTCAGCTGTGAACAATGAACCAACAAAAGATAATACCCCTGGGGCGATTACAGGGAAAGACTGTGGATATTGAAGGAGCGAGCGCATTAGTAGACTTTGAAGTAATAAATATTGTTGATGACAACAATCCCTACCCCATGCTTTTAGGAATTGATTGGGCCACTGACATGAATGGGGTGATTAATCAGAAGAAGCGCAAGATGATTTTGAGAAGAAGTCTCTACGCGTAGTTATACCCTTAGACCCTGCTAAGGGATTGCGCTACACAGAGCCGGTGCGCGACTATGAAAACGACGACGATTTGGACTGCATCTACAAGATAACTGTGCGAGAGCAAGACTGGGTAAATCCCACCATGGATGGATGGATCTCATGGGAGCGTGAAAGCTCCTATACGTTGGATTCTGATAAGGAGATAGAGCGACGACAGAACCGGTTACACGAGGTAACCACGTTGAACTGTAATATGATGATTAGATCGCTGCATTGCGTATCGACAGAAGTGAGAGATCTCCCTACTTATGATGGGTTAAGTGAGGTAGATACTTTCTTGGATAAGTTTGAATTAGAGGTACTGGAAAAGCAATGTTTCCAGGCCTTGAATTGGGTACTGCACGCTGTTAGAGCCTAGATCGACCTCATGTTGAAGAGAGGCAATTCTAGGATAACCACAAACCAAGCTTAACCTGGTAGCTAGCCCTACCAGGTTGGGAGAGGGCTCTCTCCTTGTCAATATCAGTTGAGATGACTGATTCAAATATGGATTTTAGTAGTTATAGTAGCTCTAGGGTTTTTGGTTGATTTTTATGGTTTTGTTGCTGGATCAAATGGAGCAGGGAGTTTTGGGTCCAGGAAATCAAGTCAGAATTGCAGGGTGTTCTGTGGGGAGAGGTAGGTAGGTGTTTTAGCACTTGGAATTGAGTGAGATGGTAAGTCTAAGACTAGTGAGAGGCTAAGGAGGGCATGCAGATCATGATTCCTCTTCAAACAATAGAAAACATAAAAAAAACTAAATGAATTCCCAAGGCAGAGCACTGTAACCAATGTATTCCACCTTTCTATCTTGATTTCATTTAATTAGAAGAATGAATAAGATTGTGGCACACATAAGACATAGGAAAAACTAATTACAGAAGAAGAAACAATGCAAAAACACATTACCACAAGAATCCCACAAAAATAGTTGCAAATCTTGGTTTATTTCCTTGCCAAACTTGCTGATACAAGTGTACGATGAAACTCAAAGCATCCACAAGAGTCAAACCTTTACAAATGACTAAGAGAGTACATAATCTAGGCATCAAACCACCTATTCTATCCATCAGGGTCAAATCCATGAGAAGAGGGGTGGTTTCAACCATATCTAAACTAAGAACAGAAATAGAGGCAGTGGAACAGCTTGCCTCTAAAACCATGGAAACTGATTCATTCAACCCCAAACCACCTCAAAATGATGAATCTACCCTAAAGATTCATTTTTCAATTAAATTTACACACCATAGCATAATTAGCATTCATAGATTCATCCAAAATGAGATCAAAATTCAAATTGTAGAAAAACTAGGCGAAATTTTGATTTTTGTGCAAAACTGACAAATTCATCCTATGCGCATCGCCACAGATCCTATACGCAACACTTTTTCAAACCTAGTTTGTGGTGCCTTCCCCTTAACAAAATTGAGCCCAAGATGGCTTGTTGGAAAGGCATGCCTGTCTAGTTTCTGGAACATCTTGAATTTCGGAATTTGGAGGTCATTTGATCCCTCAAAAGTGGAATCTCCCAAGACTGCTTCTTGTGTGTCCAAAAAGTGGCAGAGAGGTCATTTTTTAATGGTTTTTTGGCCTTAGGTGACCAAGATCTGCTCCAAATTTGATGAAACTTTCTAGGTTTTCTTATTTTTTCATGATGATTCCAAATATTCAAGCCATGCTTCCAAAAAATTCCCTAGTCAAAAGCGCAGCGCCACCGGAATTTCCTGTGTTGCAAAATTTAAAATTTTACCAAAATTGTCCCAAAATTGGCACAATTCACCCTTATGCGTTGCTTTGATGAGCTAATGAAGCATCAGATAGGATTTCCAATTTGTTTTGCTCCTTTTTGCTTCTCAAAGCCTTCTTCAATCTAGCCTTAAGCTTCCTTATCCTTATATTGCATATTTTGTTTCGGGTGATATAGTGATAAGCCATGTGGCGAAGCATCTTCTTTTCTTTATTGGCCTTCTCAAGCAGCTTCTAAAGGTGTATGTTAACCCTTTCTAACCAAGTTTCTCAATCATTCTCAATTTCTTGCTTAATGGATGTCATCTTGACCTTTTCCTTCTTTGCCTCTTGCCGCTTCTTCTTAATCATTTGCAACTCCATGATAGCTTGCTTATTAGTTAATTGCTTGTTTTCTTGCTCAAGATAATTGACGATCCACTTTTCCCTCTCCAAATTGATTGAAAAGGCTTGAATGTCAGCCTCTTGTTTCTTGATGATGTCCTTAGTGATGTTTGTACTTTGAGTCTCCACATCAATGACATCAATTCCCTGTGTCTCCTCATGAACAACAAGGTCAAAGTCCCTCTTTTGCTCATCACTAGGATCCACCTCTTGCATTTTTCCTTTGGTTTTACGTTTGTCCTTGCTGTGCTGCCCAACGTGTACCTATTTTGCTGAAGAAGAAGGAAAATCCCCTTCCACTCCTTGTGGAGATAGCATTTTCCTGTGGCCTGTAGATCAAGGCGAGACCCCTTCCACTCCTTGTGGAGATAATACTCGCCTAGCAGCTGCAAAAAGTCTACGTGCCTCTCTCATAAGTGACAAACACTAGCACTCCAACAATTTCAGTTTCTTTAACTTGTTCATATCCTGAAGGTCCACCTTCCTCCTGATGCAGTGATGAAAATACTTGAGGGCCTTTGAACACCTCATGAGAAATGAAGGTTTCCTATGGTATATTCAGTAGATTTAGCTGATGTAAAACTATGATTTTGATCACAGAGAAATGGTAGATGTTGTTTAACTGTTTGGGATATGGCTTTTTCTTAACATAGTGTGCCATATTTTCAATCCGGAACATGAAGAAAGGAACATCCATCATCCTCACTCTAGTAAAATGCATCAATAATCTAATGTGGTAGGCATAAACTGTGAAAACCTACCTGTTGAGCTAATTTATTAACATAAATTAACACAAGTATTTAATTATCAATCAAGGTTTGTAAAACTTGGAGGCAAATCCACGGTATATAGACATCAGATATAATCAAGTTTAGAAGATAAAATTTGAAGATTTAAAGAAGTACATATTACAAATATAAACCTATTTTAACAATTCTAATTCATTTATGTAATATATGAGGGAAGAGGCTCCTAACTTAGGAGAACCAGGTTGTCCTTCCCTACAATACTGCTTCCATGAAGATAAATCTAAGAGCACTACTTAACAATGGTTTATGATGCAAAAGATGTAAAAGAAGAGGCTCCTAACTAAGGAGGTCTAGATTATCCTTCTTCACAATCCTACTATATCACAATCACCATTGCCTCAAACCATAAATGCAAAAATAACTTCAAATAAGAAATGGAGAATGAAATTCAGTTTTAGTTCAGGATCAAATAGAAGGGGATTTTAACTTAAATTCTTGTGTGTTCCTTCATATTTAGATTAGAATTAAACCAATATCCATTCAACAATCATCACACATTAATTCAAATAAACAAATATGAAACAAAGCAAGTAAACAAATCTAAAGCAACTAGTTCATGAAAATTAAGCTAGTTTAACAATGAAGTGTACTTAGCTTGGAGTGGGGGCCCTCCACCCTTACCTTGCACACTTGAAGAAATCTCAGCTACAACAACCTCAGTAAATCAACCAAGCATGAACAACAAATTTAAATGAGACAAGTTCTTCAAATTAGCTTCAAACTCCAAAGTGTCTCAACATAAAACTATACAAAAGTTACACATAGATTACATTTATAAGCCATCAAAGTCTTGGCTTTATATAGAGGTTTTGTGAAACAAACTAATATCTACTCATATCCACCTATCTAGGTCGAACTCATCCAATTCATCCCAAGAAATATGGTCAATCCCATAAAATCTCAAAACTGCCCTATTTCCTAGGGATTTTCTGGTGACTAATCATGTTTGACCAACCTTGACTGGGCCTAATAAAGCTTGTTTTGACCGAACCAAGTGGAGTTAGCTCAATCCTAGTTCCGACGCTTTCCATTCATGCGTCCAAATCGAGCCCAAGTGTCCTGCAAATATGTCATCCACATAGCTATTACGGGAATTTCTGATTCAGTCCAAAATTTCACTTGAAACTCAATTTTCATAAAAACTTCTAGAAATTGAAAAATTAAAATTAAACACCTGAATATGAATAAAATACATCAAAATGAGATGGATGTGATGGAAAATGGATGGAAAATATAAGGATTAAGTAAGTTTCCCTAAGCAAAAATAGACCAAAACTGAGGGCCAACATCTCCCCCTTGCTGATCTTCAAGCATGTCCTCATGCTTGCTTCTTCCTTTTGACCTTTTACTTCTCTATGCTGACTAATCTGCTGATGTACCTGTGGTTTTGTCACTTGAATATGAAGCTTTCTCTTGAGCTACCTATAAAAGGATATATATGCCTTCATGTACTTCGTCTCTTTTCTTGTAGATGACATTCTTTACCTATCAGTGGAAAAATTATGGATTGGGCTATGTATTTTCGAGTGATGGGAACAAGAATGTCTCTGACGTGTGATGAGGTTTCACCATCAACATACAAATTCAAAAACTTTACACTATTCCTCCTCTGATGATAAAATGCCAATATATCATTCTAGGTGAGCAGCTTCAGAGAAGACAACAAATAAAACTTTCTTTTTACAATACATCCTAACACAAGATTCATGTCCCTCTCAAATTAGTAATATCAACAATTTTACTCAAAGGATCCAATATCCAGTTGCTCTTACATCTCACTAAAAGAAGCAATTTTTATTTATTTATTTTATTTATTTATTTATTTATTTTATTTATTATTTTATTTATTTATAATTTATTTATTTATTTTTATTTATTTATTTTTATTTTATTATTATTTATTTATTATTATTTTTTTATTTATTTATTTTTTTATTATTTTTTTTTTTTTTTATGTCTAGGCATTTACTTTCAATTTAGCCACTGGTTTATGCACGCAATCTGCAAAATAGGGGTCAAAAGAACCATAAAAGTATCCCAAATAGAAATGAATTTGAGAAAACTGCCAGCCCGGAGCCTAATTAGGCTCATTCTAGAGAAAACCCATGTTTTCGTTTTTCAAATTTCAGTTTCATTTGCCCACAAAAAGCAATGAAAAATAGTAGCTTCTTAAAATTGAAATGTATTTCTGAGATTGAATGATCATTCAATTTGAAATCAATTTTTCTCTTCAAATGCTTCTCCAGTATCCTGCTTACCTATTTTCTGATGCCCTTGACAAAGAGATGAGACTAATCCTAAAAAATATGAACTTACTGCTTCCGCAAACACAAAATTTTGATATAGAAAGATTATTAAAACATAATAAACATGTTTTTATTAATCTATTTCTTATATTCTATCCTGTGTTTCATCAAAATAAAAAAAAAAAAACTCCTTTGTCTCTATCTTTGCAGCAATATTGTTGTTGTTTGTCAACACTCCGCTCTGTTCATGCAAACCAAATATCCATATTTATACACACTTCTGTAAGAGAGAAATTGAACTTTGTTTTGGAAAAGAAATATACAAAAAAAACGAAATCATATCATAATTCCTCCTTTCGATTTTCGTTTTTCTTAACATATTCCTATGACATCAAACTAGAGTCGCTTCTTCATTTTCTGATTGTTGAATTGAAGCCATTGTATGTGCACTCGTACTTTATTGTTTATACAGTCAACATGCAGTAACCAATATACAACTCTTCACTGCTTATAATCAACGAATTGCTTTTCACATTATGAACCCTGTACACTGTTTTCGTTGATCATTTCCATTATGAAATCAAATTTAAACTTGGTATTTTATTACATTGTCTAATCATAAAATCGCATGGACAGGTTTAGTTTTCGGCTCAGCAAACTACATGTTTTCAAAACTTCACTCAAACTTTTCATTCATTACTTCAACATACAGTCAAACTATAATAAACATTTTATTTCGTGGAGAACCGAGATCTGTCAGTGATTATTTATTTTGATTTCCTCCATCTCTCAGTTAACAACCCATTCATTAACGTGAAGCTAGTTCCTCGTGCATTATTTGTGCAAGAAAACTCACTTTGCAATTAATCTGAAGCCATGTCATCATGCAAACAATCAATTTCAGTATGCAAACACTGCGTTTTAGATGGAAACTTGGCGATTTTATAAAATATACTTGACTGCTGTTAAAGAAGTGGCATGATCCCCTTGATTCGTGGCCCAATTAGCTACATTTCATATCATTTCTCCCTATTAAATACGCTTTTTTGTTGACTAGTGGCATAAATGAATTTTAAATAAATGATAGACAGAAGTTGTGTGCTTTCATGTCCCGACGATCTTTTAGAAAAATCCCGAGATTTACTAACCATAAAATCCGTTCAACACTAGTAAAAATATGGAATCAATCCTTACTTGCCTCTTCTGTGAAATTCTTGGAGTTTGTTGGAGTGCTTTAATCCACTCGGCGAACAGAAATTTCGGTTTTCAACTCATGTTAAAACCGATGCCTATCCTTCCTATTTTTCCACAACGTCTTCTCCTATTTCTTTCGCTGCTCTTTCTTATTCAATTATAGTTCCAGGCCTTTTTTTTTTTACTTAGCATTTCTCTCTGCATTTTTTATGGCTCCAGCTTCTTTTCACATGGTGAAAGGCTCAATCACTGAGCTGGGTTTGCATTTTAATTGTGGAAAATAACATTACAGAGTTTTTTAAGTGTAGTTTGATTTTTTTTTTTTTTACCTCTCCAAGTCATCTTCTGTTCTGCATACCTGTAGCTACCATGGTTGCGTCCTTCCTGTGGCCACGTTCTCTGGATCCATGGTGTACAAGCCTTTTTATGGCTTCACTGAGAGAGTGTGTTATGGTTTTGTGTAGCTTTAGCTCTGTTAAAACGTTTTACTTCCCTCAACTACTGGCCAATGGCATCTACCCTCTTCCAGAGTCTCTCAACAGCTGTGATGGGAACAAATTTATGGTTCTGAGGTATCTGGCTTCAAAAATGGTAGAGATTTTCTCTGTTAAACGCACAGGGTTTTTTCAAACAATTTTTACCATTTTACTGTTTGGTTGTTGTCCTATTGACTGGTATGCCGTGATTATCATATATACATTACCTTATTACCACGTCAATTGCATGACTCATGGTTTCGTTTTTCACTTTCGGCACTACCCACAGTTGCTTGCATTCACCATTCATCCCTTCTCATTGTATTTCCACCATATGAACCATGCACTCATAAAACATTTCGATTTAATGGCTTCCATAATACACATATTTGCTATTTATTGAAATGATAATAACCTGTTATGAAACCAGCTCAAGAAAAGATAGATCAATGCCTTAGAATTCAACCTCTTCGAGGGGGCAACCTCCTTTACATTACATAAATAAACAATTCTTGGATGATTCAAATGAAAAAACCTCCTTTCTATATAAAGGAGTCTAAGGAGTCACAATATAACCCTGCTGACCTAACAATAATATATAAAGCCACAAAAATAACAATAGAGGGATTCTATGGGGCACAGTAATAACAATATGGGGACAATAGGGGCACA